>VZRU01008633.1:0-79902 GCA_013398155.1 Pedionomus torquatus
TATTATTATTTTTAAATTAATTAATTAGCCTCTAAAACCTCATATCTAAGAAACAACTTTTTGCTTCCTTCATACTTCCACCCTCCCTTGTGGAAGAATTGCTAGTCGCCAAGACAACTTACACAGGTTTTTTTTCAACAACTTTGAGTTCCTTCAAAAAACAGATTTTTTTTAGGTTCAGTAATTCAGACACTCAGTATTCAAGCTGTTGTCTCTCATTCTTTCCCCATTCTGCTTTTCTCTTTGCTTCTCTATTGATTTAAACCTGTTGACAAATATCTCACAAGTTTCTTTGCCTCCTCCTGAGTCTAGTTATGGGATTGAAGGTATTTCTTTTAAGCTTCCAATGTAGACAGCCTAAATTTCTTCTAGATGGCAGTGATAACCCTCTTCTTTACTGGAGTGAAAATCAAAAGCTGTTATGCAGCTAGCTAGCTCTTTTTTATGTGAACTATCCACTTATCACTGCTTATTCAAAATTTTGATATTGCATGGTCTGATGTGCAATGTGAAAATGCAAGAGGTTCATCTTTTTACCTAAAGAGCCTTGTAAAATGCTCACACTGATTCCTTTGCAGGAAATTATAAATGTTGCCAAAGAAGTTGACATGGAAAATGCAGTAATTGATTTTCTTTTAAAAACACATTTCTGATTTCTCTATTGTACATCTTAAAGCTTCTATGTGGTTTTAATTATGGCTGGTGATGCAGAATTCTGTAGTCCACAGAAGCTGTAATCTATGTTTCTACAGTTACACAGGCTCACTGAGGGAAGATGACCCATGTAAGAATAAGAAAAAAAATACAAATTTAAAAAAAGAAGGATTAGAACAAATTTTTCCAGTGAAACATTTTGTAGCACTTTTAATTCATGATTAATGTCAAGTTCAGGAGTGTTTATATTAAGGTACCCTAAATGAAACTCAGAAAATATGTCCAGATTATCTGCATAAATGGCTTCTAGTACCACTCTTTGAGTAAAGCAATTTAGACATTGCTTAGTTCACTTATTCAAACTGAAGGGAGAATTTGAAAATATTTTCCTAAGGCTTTTATACTTTCCACACCACTTTCTATATTTTGACTCTCCTTTTGGTGGCTTATTCAATGTAGGTTGATTTATTGAGTCTAAAAACTGAGGAAAAGGAGTTTTATTGTACATCTGCCCATTATCTTGGATTTAAAAGTCTCACAGAAGGACATTTATGCTTTTCTGCTACCCCATAAAAGCAAAACCTGTTATAGAAGCTCTGATTTCAACTTTAAGAACAAACCTAGGAAAGGGCTCATCCAAAACCATACTTCTATTCATCACATAAATATCTGTCTGTATACGTGATCATATGTGCAAACATACAGCTCTTCATATTTGCCTTCCATGTGGCAATGAGAGAAGAGCATGCAGAGCTCTGCTGTATTGACAAAGGACTACTGAAATATTACTAAATATTACTACATGATCCTGCATGGTTGGTGTCAGGCACAACAGAGGCACTTGATATAGAGAGATCACAGACCATGTTTGCCACTGTGCGGAAAAAACAGCTGAAAAGTTACTTAATCTACAATTCTCCACACCAGTTTGTAGAACAGTGACCTAAAAGATTGCTGTACTAAGAGAACTGTTATGGTCTGTTGTGCACTAAATCTAGCTGAAAAACTCATGGCATACTCACTTAAATAAATAAGTGTGTTCTTACATTAAGTGGCTTTTAGCAAGATGAAACTGTTCTTAAGTTTTTCAAAGGGGAAAATCAATTCTTCCACATTAAGACAATAATTTGAAAAGTTATAACATATTTGAGTTTTATATGAGCTGAAGAATTTTCTTGCAATGGGGCATTTTTTCTTCCTGTTGCCTTGAAAAGAGGCCTCTTTTTAGTTTAAGTACTTTAACCTTTCCCATTATCAAAATGACTTTTTAATAAACAACATTTTCTGAGTTGCAGTGATTTTCAGTTAATGATCTGAAAGGTGTTTAGAATTATAACTTGGCTTCTAAGTCATGCTTATCATCTCAACAAACACTTGGTGGACTTGGCAGTATTAGGTTTACAACTGGACTGGATGATCTTAAGAGTCTTTTGCAACCTAAATAATTCTATGACTCTAAGATTCAAATAAATATATTTTTTAATTAATAAATCAAATATTTCCCTACTTGGGAAATGGTTTTATTTTCCCATGAATTTTATTTTTAACTGAAAAATCAAAATCCCCTTTTTTATAAGGTGAATATGTAACACAAAAAGAAAAAAAAAGAAAAAAAAAAAGAAGAAATAATGGCTTGGTTTTTTGAGGATTGAAATATAGATATTACAGATCTCCATTTTTCCTATCAAATGACAGAGGGTAAGTAGCAGTCATTTCAAGTTTAATTTTGAAAGAGATTTCACAGCACTAGAATGCTCCTAAAATAAATGTACTGTAGAGCATGAAAGTTCATGATCAGCAGTAGCTGGGTTCCCCAAATAGACTAATTTTTCCATTACACAATACCACTCGCTGAACAAAGGCTTCAGAGAGATAAAGTGATTTATGTATACATGCAGGCTGAATACTGCTTGATCAGTTAACAGAGGTTAACTTTTTCTGCTCCTGATTCCTTATGTTAGGAATGATCCATTACAATAAAAAGATTTTCTGATCTATCTGAAGTCAGGTTCAATCACTTTCATATTGCAGTTTCTGTGAAAGGGTAGTCTTTTTCTTTTGCAGGCACACACAGCAAGTACATGCACAGATAAGAAAAAGAGACGGTCCTTTCTAAATAGATGCTTATCGAGGAAAATAAAAGAAAACAGCATAGGAGGCAGGTCTAAGCACTCAAAGCAGAAATCATCTGTACTGCAATGAGCTGGGATTTCACAAGATACTAGTGTAAGAGAAGTCACTGTAACAAAACATGTACCCTATTACCACATTGCAGTCGTGTATTTTCCTTCACAAAGCAAAGGAGCCACTTGCTGAGAGGCTCCAAAGAAATATATGTGTTCCTAGTAAAACCTATGGGCTTTATTTCTTGCTGTGTATTGTTTAAATGTCTGAACACCAGATAGTATGTTCTTACAGTACTTACAGTATTGGACAGATGCACCAGCTCAAGTCCTGAGCATTTATAGCTGTGTCAGCACAGTCCTGCAAAACCTGAGCTCAGTAGATCTGGTCTAGTTCTTCACAGCTGCTCACATTGATCCAACTCATTTTGCATTTTCACCAAAGCTGTTGCCAGGCAGACTGTCTTGCATATCTGTACCATACTTATAAACATTTTTGGTTTAATTTATAGAGAGATGGTGGTATACAGTGGTGTGTAAGATAAAAATTGTTTTCATGTACTGAAAATATTTTACCTAAGCTTAAATTTATTTGTATCTACAGTGTTAATGGAAAATGATTCATATACTTGTTTGGGGCAAGTCTCTGATTCTAGATTATTTTGCAGAGACCGACTGAGTGTATCTCTGCACATGCAGAGTCAGAACACCCTAGGGTGCAACATAACATTTGCCTTCTGTGTTTTCCACTCTTCTGTGGCTGAGGTGCAGATATTGCAGCAGTCTCAGTGAAAGAAGATTGAAAAAATGCAATTTCATTTTCTACTCTTCTGGGAGGGAAGCTGTACTTTCCAGTCCCTTCCACACACAGAGCAATGAAAGTTGATATTGACTAACAGGAACTGTGCTTGAGATTGAAAGTACTACCCAGAAGGCAGAAATAGCTTCACACAGGTAGAAAAATAGTAAGTCTTCTAGCACTAAAGGAAACATTGATCATAAATGACTTCTATTGATTCCTTTTTGATGCTAGGAAGTCCACAAGCTCACAGGGCTGAAATAAATATGTACTTTATTGCAAGTGATTCCTTCTTCATATGGCTTAAATGGTGATTTGCATTCAGGAAGGCTTTGAATGCTTCTAACTGTCATCCCTCTGCCCAATGCCTATGCATTGCAAATTTTTCTGCCTTTTATCTGAGTGACTTCAGCATTTTCTTAGCTTCCTGTATATGCAGGATCCTAGCACATCTGAACTGCAGAGGAAGACTGGGGATAACCCACTGAGTTCACAGACAAAATTAGCTTGAACAGTCTCTACTTACATGATGTCTTATGCCTTTTTGGGTCTTCAGCTACTTGGACCTAGTGAAAGGTGATGTAACTGATGAATACTGGAGAATCCCATATTGCTAAGGAAACTAAGGATGGCAGAACTCCTCAGTCTGATCTGTGATAGAGAAGGACAGCTGATAGACAGCTCAGAGTCTGTGAGAGGAAAGATTGAAGTTCTAGGTAAGAAAAGCAATTTCTGTTTTGATGTGGAATCTGGCAGCAGATGTCAGACCCCCCTTTGCCTTGCTGAAGATACAGACCTTCATCTACCTACATGAGGGTAAGTTCCTTCTTGTACTCAGTGTTAAAAACTCTGTGTCTCTGTCAGCTGAGGTCACTGTGATAAAGATATAAAGAAGAAGTGCAGAATCAGAACAGGATCCCACTGTGAATTAAAGTCTGGTATGTGAAGAAAGACCTTGCTCTACCTTCCTAGAAATAACGGAGTAGCAGCAATGTGTCTGTCTCTGATATTCCCTTATGAGTTATTCTGTTGGTCTCTAAAAATAGTTCAACACTGTTATTTCAAAATAGAGTCATAGTTATTTATCTGACTACAGGAATGACCCTGAGCAAGAAGAAGCATTTTCATTACATGTCCATTCCCAAGAAGTTTTCCAGCCTCCCTCAATTGTTTAAAAGAAATGAGAACTCTGCTGTGTCTCAAAGGACCTTTCTAGAAACAGGAATCTGTGCTCTGGGTACAGACCCCTTTGGTAAGAGAAAATTGAGGACTGGCACTGTGCGATGAAAAGTACTAGCATGAGATTTTATTTCTGTTGTTGAACTGAATAACTAGTGCAACCAAACTCTCAAGAAGTAACTGTACTTATCCAAAAAACAGAATGCCACATGTACAGATGAACTAAAGGTAGTTAGGCTTTGTTTTTTAAATTTTTTTTTTGTAAAAATAGCCAATGTCTTTGAAGGTGGTAGAGTGATATAGATTTAACCTTGCTGACAATGCCTCCTCATGTGAATAGACTCTATTTGGCACCCCATGGGTATGTGTAAATTGAAGGGCCCAGGAAAAATTTTTTGTATTGCTATTTCTGTAACATTTGCTGTTTCTGGTTTGCATGTCAGGATCAGACTTGTATGTGTACACATACTCTTTCCTTCAGGAGAAAGGCAGGTAGAGAACATGGGTCAGGCTAAAAGATTAATTTTTTTTTCGTGTTCAGAAGGGTATCGAGTCTGAATGAATAAGAGTCCAAGATGCTGGTTAATAGAGTGGAAGATACCTTATTAGAACTTGTATGATCTCCACTTGCACATTCTTTAGAGATTAGAAGTTACTTGAGATATTATTTTTGTACAAACAAATCTACAGTATAATATGATAGCGAAGCATCCCTTACCACCATCATCTCCAAAAACCCACAAGCCTCACATGTGGTTTTTTTTGCAGGGATTGATTGATTTTGCAAATATGAAATGTAAACCTTATTGAGCTCCTGAGACAGATGTCATAGTAGGGAGGTATGTGTCTTCAAGTTAAACCTCTGTATTCTCTACTAAAGATAGCCTAGCTAGCATATGTCTCTACACAGTGTCATCATCATCCTAGAAAGTCAGTAAGCCATTTGTGCTGGCAATGTTCTCACAGCAGGGGAAACAGCAAGGCTATGTTATTTTAGAACAACTGGCACAGCATGGCCTTCAGCAATAGGGAGTGCACAAGCTTTGCTGCTCTAGGTTACTTCTCCCAATGTATCACAACAGATGTTTTGTTACTTAGCAGCTTAAAAAAATGGTAAAAGGACAATTGTAAGAATCGCCTTCTCTAGCTTTGAAAGCAAACCGGTTATAGAGACGGAAGCCTAAAGCCTTGCAACAAGGCAAAACAGCTGCCACGTTGAACAACTAACAAATCAAGCCAAATGTGTTCTACATCCTTACTGGTATTATTATACCACGGAGGAAACACATGTACAACAACCATGACACTAAATTTTGCTAACTCATTCAGGAGAAATCTTTTATTCTTTGTCAGGGTGTGGGATTTGGGGCCTGTAGCATGACAAAGAGACTGATAGAAGACAAATGTGTTGACAGAAGGGCTCTGTATCAGCCCTATTGAAATGCTGAGCCCTCAAACAGCTTCAGTGCATGTGGATAACTTGCAGATAAATGAAGCTTAAGTCATCAAGCCAGAGAGCAGAACTAATACTCAGAATCTTTGAAGAAGTCATATGGTATATTTAGAAAAGCAAAAGCATCAAACCCCTTCAAACATGATGTGGGCACTAGCTTTCAGTCACAGAAACTCACTTCTCAACTGGATGCACCAAATAGGATTAAATAGGCCACTCTTTGTGAGTAAATAGTCAACTAAGACATATGGATAGATTAAAAGCGTTCATTACTAACACAGGCACAATTAGAAATACATTATTATATTATCAATACAATGTAGTGTTTGGGCCCAAAAGAGCTGCTAATGTTTTTATTTTTACTTTTCCACTCAATCCAGATAATGTAGATGTATTCACTGCAATGAATACAAAGGACTTTGTAGACATTAGTTTAGTTTTCTAAACTAATCAGTGCAACTAATAACAAATTTCAGTAAAAAGTGAACAAATTTCTTATACTGTTTTAGTCTGTTCCACTTAGTTTAATCAGATGCATTTGGGGAGGCATCAGACATAACAAGCTCTTTTTTGAAAATTTATAAACTTCTGTTGTAACAGAGAACAAATTGGATTCTCTTAGCTCTTGTGATCTTCATTAACTATGTTCAATAAATTTTAGTTGCAAGTAGAGTAAGTAGCATCTCTGCAAAGCTGTTCCTGTATGCATATACACAAAAGCAAACAAAGAGATAGGCTAATTGGAAGAACTTGGTGAAGCTCTTCTTACAGTCTGTGTGTTGCTGACGCAATGTGTATGGGTCTGACTTCAGAGGAAACAGTTGTAATGATATAAATCTCTGTTTAAAGCAAAAAGAATCATTAGAGCATCTAATCTGAACACCTGCATGAGAAAAGCCCAAGAATTTAGAGTTATTTCTCTCTAATAGGTGAGAGCCTTGTTGAAGGCTTGTTCACATGAGTAGGCATATGTATAATGAATCCAGTGAAGCTTTTTGTGTATTGAATTATTTGGAGGAAGAAGTTTTGGAACTCTTTCTCCACAACTCACAGAATCACAGAATGCTAGGGGTTGGAAGGAACTTTTGAAGATCATCTAGTCCAACCCCTTACCAAAGTAGGTTCACCTAGAGTAGGTTGGACAGGAAGGCATGGTGGGTTTTGAATATCTCTAGGGGGGAAGATTCCACAGTCTCTTCAGGCACCCTGTTCCAGTACACTATCCCTCAAATTAAAGAATTTTTTCCTTGTGTTGTGATAGAATTTCCTGTGTATTTTTTCCTAGCATCACATTATGGGATATAATGGAATTCTTTTTATAAAAAAATATATTTTATAATCCATATAATGGGATTTTTTTTCCTAGCATCATATTAGAATGCCTCACTGGGACAGAGTACAGGGGGAAGATGACCTCACCTCCACCTGATGGCTATGCTCTTTTTAATGCACTCCAGAAGATCATTGTCTTTCTTGGCCACAAGGGCATACAGCTGGCTCATGACCAACTTGTTGTCCACCAGGATTCCCAGCTCCCTCTCTGCAGATTTCCTTTAGAGCAAGTCAATCCCTAACACAGGTTAGGTCTTTACCCCTAACACAGGTTAAGTCTGTACCTAACACTGGTGCAGACCAGTGTACTGCATCCTGCTGAGAGCTCCTCCCTGTTCACAGGGAAGCCACTGTTGATGCGTACTAAAGATTTGGTAGTTCTGTTTTGGCATTTGACTCTCTGCAAATCACAAGATATTGTGATCTCTGAAAACCACTTGGAGCTTTTATTAATGTTATGGAAACCAATACATGTAGTTTTACATTATTACATAAACATAGATGATGTCTTTTCTACTTGACCAGTGGATATTTTAAAAGTAGGAATAAAATAATTAGCCAAGAGTAGATGACAAAATGAAGTGCTCAAAGATAACACTTTTGTGGATGGTTTCACATTTGTTGCCTAGAAACCATAATGCCAAATTGATTATTATTGCTTATATAAATAAATCTGCTAGGACTAATTCTTGAGCATCTTCTTCATGCTTGCCATGTTAGAAGTATACTGAAAATCATGAAATGGTTCCTATAATGTGATGTGACATATACATGGCACAGAACAGTTGCATTGCCTGTTCCAAAACAGATTGGCTGTTACCCTGTACTGAGTCTGGCTGGAATAGAGTTAACTTTTTCCATAGCAGTCTGTCAGGTGCTCTGTTGTGGGTTTGGATAGCAAACAGTGCTGATAACACATCAATGTTTTTGTTAGTGCTGAGCAGCGCTTGCAGAGCATCAAGGCTTTCTCTTCTTCCTGCTCTTTCCCTTTCCCTTTCCCTTTCCCTTTCCCTTTCCCTTTCCCTTTCCCTTTCCCTTTCCCTTTCCCTTTCCCTTTCCCTTCTGAGGATATGCACGTTCCTGTGTACATATTGATAAAAACCTGTCATAGTTAATCCCCAGCCAGCAGCTAAGCACCACACAGCTTTGTACTCACTCCCCTGGGTTGAGATGGAGGAGAGAATCGGAAGAGTGAAAGTGAGAAAAATCGTGGGTTGAGGTAAAGGGAGTTTAATAAGCAAAGAAAAAACATGCACACAAGCAAAGCAACTAAAGGAATTAATCCACTGCTTCCCATCAGCAGGCAGGCATTCGGCAGTCTCCAGGAAAGCAGAGCTCCATTATGTGTGATGGTTACTTGGGCAGACAAACACTCTAACTCCGAAGTTCTCCCCATTCCTTCCTCTTCCCATGGCTTTTTATGTTGAGTACGACATCGCAGGATATGGAATATCCCTTTGGCCAGTTGGGAGCAGCTGTCCTTACTGGTGTCTCCTCCCAACATTTTGTGCATCCCCACCCTACTCACAGGTGGGGACGTGAGAAGAGTGGAAAAGGCCTTGACTCTGCTCAGCAATAGATAAAATATCCCTGTTTTATCAAGACTATTTTCAGTGCAATCTCAAAAAACAGTCCCACACTAGCTATTATGAAGAAAAATAATTCTACCCTAGCAAAAAACAGGACAAAATCATATAGTCTTATTCTGCAACCTGTAGTATATGTTCTTACATGAAATGCTGTGCCTTTCAACACAATGGTCACAATGCTTGTATTGTCAAAAAGAAATTATTCACAGAACATTTAAAAAACTCAAAAGCAGAGAGAAAACTCAGTTGAATGCACGGAGTCAGATTATTACATGCTTACTCCCCTTAAATTATTTCTTTACTCTTTTAATAAAATGCTACTCAGTATAGGAAAGGTATTAGATCATCTAGCATCTGGTTGTACATTTATTTTTTGCAAAACTGTAATCATAGCTCTTGTTCTGTTTCAAAATACAACAATCTCTGAACACTGGACTTTAAAGAATAATTTATTTTATTTCTTGCTTGATTTAAATTAGAATTATATTATGCCCTAGGCTGCTATAAAATTGAAATATAGCTTCCCTCCTTCTCTACCTTCCCACCCCTCCCTCCCCCCCCAAAGCCTTTTATTGCATACGTTCTTAAAGAATATACTGACAAACATCAAATTTTACTTTTCCCAGGTCCCCCTAGGCAAATTCATGTTGGTGTAGTCCTTGAAGAAGGACAGCATTTGGTTGTGCATGGTGTTACACCATCCTGCTTTGGGAGAAATGGCTGCTTTAATGATGCCTGCAGGATCTCAGGGTGAAGCTCGACGAGGCCCAGAGCAACTTGGTCTAGTTGGGGGTGTCCCTGCGACTACGGGGAGGTCGGACTAGATGACCTTTTGGAGGTCCCTTCCAGCCTGGATGATTCTACGATTCTATGATCTCAGCAAGAGATGCTGCCTTGTGCTGAGACAAGATATGGATAGTCAGTTGTCCCTGCTGAGATTCTCCAAGCAGAGCAAGGCAGACTGACTCTTGTAAATGCAGCAGATACCTGGAAGACACAAGCTCAACAGACACAAGGAGGCCCTGTCTTTCCCAGCAGAAATACCAGTCTCGACACTGCATCTTTCCCATTATCAGATGCAAAATAGAGCTTTGCCCATACCCCTTTCCCTCTACTGATGTGCTATAGCTGCTGTAGTTACGCGTGCACTTCTTTTCCACTTTTCCTCCACACTTCTCACTGTGCAATGAATAAATAGCATTTGAGAGATTGATAGCAGACTAATTAATTGTAAATGTTAGAGCTCAATCCTGAAAACGTATCACATTTATCTCAGTTGCTAAATCTTCTTTCACAAACAAAAATATTAATTAGATTATTAAGTTTATGTTCAGCTGGTTCTAGTTATCTACTTATCTTCTGGCACAGCAAAACCCCAAAGATTTGGCTTGCCATAACAATCAATAAGGAATGCTTTTATTTTAATTAATCCTGTTGCATCTTTTCTGCATCTACATCATTATTTTCCAGGATATGTGGTCACAAAATACATCTGAACTGAAATTCAGTGATGGTTCTCCCAAACAGATCTTTAAATTTGACTGAATATTGTGTTTTCCTGAGGAGCAGAAATATCAAAATATATGCCTGTAGCAATATGCTGATGTACCAGAACTACTTATATCATTATTTGCTTGAAGAATATTAAGATTTGTAAGACAAAAAGCATAGGAAATAATATGCAGTAGCCAAACTGTTTTGTATTCTGTTTCATTGCACATCTATTAGCATATTGTATAAGAGTCAGAACCATGACCAGAACAGCATAAATCTATACATCGACCAAAGTGCAAAGTACAGCATAAAGCTGTATATTTATCAAAGTGCAAAGTGAGGTGATAGCACCATTGCTTCATCAGGGAATTATTCATTGGAAAATTGTATTTGTGTTGTATTTCATATAATCAGACAATGCCTACTGTTTTGCTGCCTCTGAGAGCCCCTCAAATTAATCTAGACAAAAGCATTATGTTCTCCAATGGTATTTCACAATACATCTCTTCTTAGATTGTGATTTGAAATAATTGAAGACAATTAGGTAATGTAATCACTTACAGTAATGTGATGTGAATTAGATCTTTGACAAGGTAGAAAATATAATGATGCTAGAGATGTCAAGAAGATAAAACACAACACAAATTTATAGAAATTAAAAAAATAAAAAGTTTATCCACTATGATCAAAATTTTTAATGTAAACAAATGTCAAAAAGTGTCATGCTTTAACCACTAGTACCTTACAGCTATATTATTCCAAATTACTTTATTTATATTCACAGAATTATCCTACTTGGACAATCCCTATTACAGACATGGGTATTTCCACTAGTCCCAATGGGATACTTTCCTGAGCATGACAAGTCACACAGCAATACTTACTGATTAAAATTTTTAATTAACCAGATTTTCACAATTTATTTTTTATAAATTAGTTAAATTAACGAGATTTAAAAATTCTGAAGGATGTACACAATCTTAAATTAGACATGAATGATAATTAAAGAGTGTATATTAGAATGGGCTAAATTCATACAAAAAATTCTAACAAAGGATACTAACGAAACTCAATAGTAACAAATTAAAATGATAAATCAAATTAGCATTATCTTATAGTGAAACATTTTATCTATCTCTTCTCTGAGAGTTGGTTTTATTATTAGCACAGAATATTAACTGTTAATAAAGACCTTATTAATATGCTGATCGGGATTTATTTTGATCAAAATATGGTACAATATGTGGTATAGTCACAAGTATTTCTAAACAAAGAGATTTTGAAAGATTTATTAAGGAAATACAAAGTGAAAGTTTCCATTCAGGTCATGATAACTTGCGGAAAAAGTATTTTTTTTCAAAAAGGAGTCACTATGAAACCCTGCCCTGTGAAAGACAATGACAGTGGTTGAGTTCAGGTTTTCAGCCATGCTTTAAAAGCAATATGAGAAGTAACAGGCAAATGCATTGTGTGTTTTTTCCAAGATTTTCCATATTATTATGCTTTCCCCAACCTTAGACCTTCTTCCTCAGTTTTAATGTGAATTCCACCTACTTTCCTTTCCTTTCCTCCTATATAAGCAGGGAAAAGATTTACCAATCCTGCTATTTTTTTCCTTAGTTTTTAGTAATGACTCATCTGGACAAATAGACGTAAATGTTTAGGAGTGAAGTTAGATCAGTAAAGGTACAAGGGAAATAAAACAAGAAAGATATCAAAGACAGAATAACAACATGAACATTTCTCTTCAAGCTGTCAGATGTAAATGTTGACTATGAAGCCTCTTAATAACTTGAAAACTCCTATTGTTACTTGCATGGTATATATTTTGCATTGTATATATTTTGAAGCTAAATATATTACCTGGCTGATGAGCTTTGCCATGCAGGGCTCACGTGGATGTCCTGCTTCGAAAGCAGAACATCTGTGGGAAAAATTAGAGTTTGGGAAATCATGCTTCAGAAGGCAGTTAGGAAGGCTGAAGAAATTGTTCAAAATAAATATGATGCAATTCAAAAAGGGAAATATGCAAAATTTTGTTCTTGACTTATTTAAGTTGAAGGATGGAGTGACTAGGCAGCAGTTCTGCTGAAAAGTGTCTCAAATACTATGGATATGAACCATAGCATGAAGGCTGTTGGATGCATCCTTTTCCTTGACGATGCCTTAGCACCAGTATTATTTCCAGTTTTGTGTACCTTCATATAAGGAACGAGAGAAAGAATTAGTAAATTATTTGTGAGAAAATTGAAAACGCTGTTATTTAAAATGAAGATCATTAAAGATTTAGATATTCTACAAAAAAGAATTGGGGAATAGTCTGTTGTCTTTCTTCGCTGAGAATGAGAGGAGAAATCAGGAATGCAATGCAGAACAGAAGATACTAATATTTTTACTGTAAAACACTAAAATAGATAGCTTACAAGGGTTTTCAACTTTAGAGGGTTATTTAAGAAGAGTTACACAAATAGCTGTTAGAAATGGATCAGCCATGGTTTGCCTTGTCTGGGGATATGTGCAGGGATTAGATCAAGTTTTGCCATTGCTACTGGCTCTGTTTTTCTATGATCTCTAAGAAGAGAAGCCCAAGGCTAAATGAATTAATGAAGAAACTAAATGTAGGTCAGATGTTAGGGTTTTTTTTCCACAGTCTGGAAGTTTAGGTACCTGGTTATTTTGGAAATTAAATCCTCAAAGTCCTTTAGGAATACTGGGAGAGAAATAATAGAAGAAGCCATTAATTTAGCTGTACTTCAGAGATGCAGTAACTGTGCAAGAAAGAAATAAGGAAAGCCCACACTTAGGAAGCTCAGTTATCAGTGAAAAGGGATCTGCCAGTCTCTAAGTGCTCTTCTGCAAGAGGAGTCTGAGGGTTTCATGAAGATAATCAACTGAAGATATGAATGTAACTCATGTACATGAAAGTGTATTAACCTCCAGGATGGACATGGTCATTCATTAGTAAAATGAATCTAAATTGGGTTTAGTTAATTTTTGAGTGAGAAAAGAAAAGCATATTAACATCCAGCCTTAGCTGATTTGTCATAGCTTTCCTGGGCCTTTCTACTGAACAAGTCTTGTGTATAAAAGCTGAGAACAGAAAGAGAATGTTGGCTACTCTGCAGCGATAGCAGGGAAAGACTGCTGTGAGGTATCTGCAGCTGTTGGTTACCATGTAGGACCATTTGGGAGTAAAGGGGTAGAACAGACAGAAGAGAGAGAGAAATTTAGCATTGAACATTTTGGTCAGATTTCTTTTTTTTGACATTAGCGGGTTCATGAGTAATTACATTAAAGTAAAAGCAAACAGACTATGCTAAACTCCCTTGCCAAAAGAAGTTGAACCATGGAAATTCTTACCTCTTTCTTTCTCTCTCCTTTTTTTGTAAATAGTGTTATTACTAATCTACAAATAGAAAAGAAAAAGGCAAACTTGAGGCGATCCATCTGTTTATATGATTGGCCTGAAATAAAAAGGAAACAAAAAGAGAAAAGACTGACAGAGATAAAAATAGAAAAAAAGTGAATAAAATAATTATTTTCTCCTACCATTTGTTATCGTTTTTTCCTCCCTATAAACTTCATTATTTTATACTGCATCAAGATAATTGAGAATATTCATAAATGCTAACCATTCTCCTTCCATAAGGCATGGAAACTCCCCCAAAATGTGTTACAGACCATTAAATTTAGGATTCTGTTTTGAATTAATCTCTAATGAAGTCTATTATTATTCAGTATTTACAAAGAGTACGGGTATCATAACCCAAAAATTAGCCTTTGTGAATAGCCTGTATGACTCATTTCAGTGATCATGTGTAACTAAATATTAAAAAAACCAACCCTTCTTTTATATTAAAACATTAGTGCAAGATAAATAGGTTAGGTAGGGCACCTACGTTTTGAGTTTCCAATGCCACAGTCCAAGGTATTTATTTATTATTCATAATATACATGGAGTGTGTACAAAGTCTTAAGTGGCAGTTTCTGACAGTAAATGGTCACACTGTGCTTTGTAATTCAGATGGAGAAAGCATTTATATGTTGTCATTGCAGCATTTTTTTTGTATTTTTTTAATGTTTTACACAAAATGTTCTGTTTCATTTTAAGTAAATTGCAATACAAACTTTTTTTTCTCAGAATAAAGTACTTGTACTTCAGGGCAAATAGGAATTGAGAAACTGAGCTTGTTAGTGGTGACCAGAGATCACTATGGTAGGGAATACTACCCTGCAGCTTCATTTCAGTAGTTTGTACCTACAGCTGAGAGGTGGAAAGTAACACCACTCACAAAATAAGAGCTTTGCCAGGTGGCTTCATTTTATACTTATATCTACTGTAATAAAATTCAGTTACATTGAGTAATTCCTATAGCACAGACCTAAAAGAGAAATATGATAACAATACTAACTTTAATTGTTGACAAGCTGCATGAATTTCACAAGTTTTGAAATGCAAAAGTTTGGGGTTTTATGGTTGTTTTGTTTTGTTTTGTTTTGTTTTTTTTTTTAATTTATGTGCTTCTTTTATCATTTTCCCTTCTCAACACTTCAAAGCAATAGGATCAATGTTTGGTTTGTTGTTTATTTTTTTCAAAACCTTATTGTATTTCATTTAGTGATATCAGTTACAATAAAGAAGGTGCAAATAAGAAAAGTAATCTTTGAATTTTCACTGCTCTGTAAGTTTCATAATAGAGGTTCAAAAACTTTAGAAAATTAAAATACAAGCTGACAAGAAAAGCAAAAAAAAAAAATTGCCATGATTTCTATCAGGAAAATATTATTTTTCTGGAAAAAAAATTGTGAAAATTCATCTTTCAGAACATACCATGACATTTCTAGCCCTTCACGAAGCTCTAAAGGCTCAATAATTGTGTATCTGGTTGCAAACACAAGAAATGTTCTCCCTCAGCTGTCATTTTCTATAATGCTTATCTACAGATTTCCAGAATGTGCAACTCTATCTTATGCTTAAGCAAACCATGTTGGAAATTATCCAGTGAAAAGCAAAAAACCAGAAGGAAGGTCTCTGGTCCCAGCTCTGGCTTTGCAACCAGCTCTAAGGAAAAGGCAATATGCAGTTGCAAAGACACCACAGCAAATGAGGTGTCCATCCAAGAGTCAGATTAGCCATCTGTTTACTCAACCTCTCTCTTTTTCACTGGCTGAGGAAAAGAGATCTGTGCCAGTCCTGCCTGTGCTGGCTTTAATGTCAACTGAGATGTCCCAACAGCCACAGGATGGGTCAGAACAATGTTAAATGCATCCTTTGTCCATCAATCCCCTGGTGTACTACAAAGGAGGGAATTTCTAGTCAGGATTCTGTATGACACAAAAAAAGCTCTGGTAGGCACTGAAATGGTCCCCTCCAAGCATTCCTGCAACAAGGTTAGCCAACTCCTTTAGAAGATTTTGAAGGCATTCTTTTTTGTCCCTGACTTTTGATGCCTGCTTTCCAGCAAAGCTTTTGTAGGTGTTTTTTTCTGCCATTCTTGGTTTCTTCTGCATAGGCTTTATGTTTTTGTAGTTGCTTTCATTTCATTTCTTTTGTTGTAGAACTAAATCTGTGTTTGCATTTCTGCAAACATACATATTCACATATAAAAATAAGAACCTGTAGAAGAATGAAATTGCAAGAACTTAAATAAGGATAAAGTAATCACTTCCTAGGGAAAATGTCTACCTACAGAATGAGATCAGCTTTTCAAGAAGAAATAGTAGAACTATTTTTCTGCTAACCATAAATGATATAAAGTATTTTGTAGGTTCATTGCTGATAGAGACAAAGACAAAATGTATATGCGATCAACTCCTAATTCTCCAAACTGCTGTGGCGAATACTATTTATGTGGGAAGATCTGGCTTACATTTTTGCAATGCTGGAAAAATGTTGGCATGCATACTAACACTTATTTCCAATCCTAAAAATTATAGCATAGAGTAGAAATTGTACATTTTTATTTTTATTCTTTGTAATGACAAAGGAACACAGAAAACTGCAAAAACTTTTAAAAAGGTACTTTATCAAAATTGTTATGGTTGACTTTCTTAGAAATTAAAACCTTATTCACAACACAGTCTCTGTCAAATCTCATATCTCCCTATATTGTGGTTGCCAATTGGTGAACATGTTCATTATTTTGAGAATTATGGTTTGTCCAGAGCATTTAAACAAGCACTGCTAAATTTATTAGTTTTCTATTAAAAGATGACACTAGAAAATATGCATGAAAACAAGCCACACATTCTGAACACTTTATAAGTGATTAAAATGAAATACGTTTTTAAAATATTGCCTATGTAGTAGTTTAAAATATACTTCCGAAGGAAGAAGAAAGCTAAAATATGCTCCCAAGAGAGAACAAACATGAATTACTCTTACAAAAGGGACCCCACTTAAATTGCAAATATTGTATAATCAGAGCAGAAGCATTTATGGTAGGCTTGCCTACTAATAACCATAATGGATCTTGGATAAAAGTTGCTTCTGAGTGCTTCTGTGACATAAATATAAAGGAAATGATAACACTATAGCTTTGCATACTAAGAAAGTATTTTTCCAAGTCAAAGTTTGGATTCTAGAAGTCATTAGCAAATAGGATGATTCATTCCAAAATAAAAAAAAAATAATAATAAAAAAAAGGAAAATTAGAATATAGCAATTATACTGATTTATATTATGTGCATATCAAGCCCCTTCCAGACATAAAGAAAGGAATTTTGCACAGAAAACAAACTATTTTTTCCTTGTGTTTTCATTGGGATTTCATTTAATCTTGAATGACTCTGTGTTAGCTCATTCAGGATTCTGTTCTTTCTTGAACTTTATTATAGACCACCAAAGAGACCTTGTATGGATTCACAGCCAGCCCTTGCCTTGCTGCTGCACAAGACAGCTGCGTTACTTGCTTTGCCTATTCCTCTATTCCTTCTCTGCTACAAGTCTGATTCTCTCCTTGGCTGCAGCTTCTTCTACTTCCACCCACCCTCCATGGTGCCCACTTTCTATTCTTGGGCCCATTAAGGATTCTTTTTTGAAGAAAGATAGATGGGGAAAAAAAAGACCTTAAAGAGAGCTAGTTAATTAGCAGATCTTCTGTTTGCTCTAACTAAGTGAATTCAGCTATAACCCATTATTTTTTATCCTGAAGAGTGTATTGCTAATTGGGGAATAAAATATAAAATAAAATAGCATGTTATGTTTAAAAGTGTGTATAAGATATAAACAATATTTTCTATCCAGACATTTTTATAACCCACCTAGAAGGTTAAGCTGTAATAATAATTTAGTTATGGTCACAGGGTTA
Organism: Pedionomus torquatus; assembly: GCA_013398155.1. Classification (NCBI taxonomy): domain Eukaryota; kingdom Metazoa; phylum Chordata; class Aves; order Charadriiformes; family Pedionomidae; genus Pedionomus; species Pedionomus torquatus. The sequence goes on from VZRU01008633.1 coordinate 17,934, forward strand.
TAACTGTTGATATAGATTTGATGTAAGTGTAAATTAGTTATTTTCTGTTCATGGAACATACTTATGTGCTGACCAAGAATAATAATGGTTGGAGAATTAATATACGTATAAAGTTGATAAAATAAGTAGAAAATTATTTAAGGATTTTGTGTGTATGTGTATGCCATATTCTCTGGTATTTATTTATTGTATAAGTGTTAAGTTAAAAACACAAAGAAGTGCTTCATAAAAAAGTAAAGTAATTCTGACTCATCACTTTTCTGCATCTTTTGAGTTTAATAAATAATCTTAACTTGTAACTCACAATTTTCTTTTCTGGTTTACCCATGACTCTCTATAAAAAGATTGTACAGTAACTATCAGAGAAAAAGCAAACAACAAATGAAAATAAATCCAAAATAATAAATGTTTGTAATTAATTTGATCCACAGCCCTTTTTCTGGCTCCATTTTTCACTGTAGATTTTTTTTCACATTGACTGAATGTAGAGAAGGGAAATAATAGGAGCACAGGAAGGTTGGGAACACTGTTTCTAGGTGAGATATTTAGCTTAATAATCAGTAGGTTGTTTAACCAACCCATTGTGGCCATAGACAACCTAGGTTTTTGTAAATACACTGAAATTTTTCGATAATAGCAGATTCACTTTGCTATAACTGCCAAAATATGGACAAACAAATTAAAGCAGAATTTAGGCAAAGATTATTTTCAACAAGAGAAATGAGGTTATAAACTGACAAATATGTATTATGATGGAAAATCTTATAATAAATTTCACTGTTTTCACCAAATTTAATGATAATTGCAAGTAACAAATAGAAATAATTACCTGTAAATTGTGTTGTCAATGCCAGTAGAAAGCTTTACCTCTTAACTTTTTTTGAAAAGAAAGTTCATGTTGGTCTTGTGCATGGAATCTATTTTTTCTGCAATGTCTATCAATATATGTCAACAAATGATCAGGTCTGTGCTACTAATCACCTAAACACACTGCACACTCAGCTGGTTCTGCTGTATTCTTGTTCTGGGTTTGGAAAGGTGATAAAGTTAACCTAACAAATAATGTAGCCATGTTTATTACAGTGTGATTATTCATGTGATTAAAATTATTCACTTATTTAAGTATTTGAAAATCTGAAACTTAAAACCACAAGGAAAGTGTCTTCATGCTGGAAATGAGACTGTACAGCTTTTTTGTTCAAGGGCCACCAAGAGTGAAGTGGTACCAATGGTACTGTTATGAAGGCATTTCCACTAATCCTAAATTTTTCCTTGCATCTGTGTCATTTTTCATCTTCTACATAGGTTGTATACATTTGTGCACAATAATTGTCCTTTCTGTACTCAACACAGTGGGATCCTGATCCATATCTAAGGATTCTATATGTTGTGCTTTGTTCTATATAGAACAAATAATGAGTGAAATAAATGCTAGATGCTGCTTACCAAAAAACTTGGGCATTCACCAAGGCAGAACTTTTTTAAGCAAAACATAGAAATTCTTCTTTCTCAGATGCTATATTGTTGTCTGAGGGAGAAGCGAGAATTGATCCTTGTTGTGCATTTGTTTTAGAGGTATGGGTAGGCTGACCACTTTACTGTTGTTGGCGTCTGTGTCTGTCATACAAACTCATCTGTGTGCCTTGCACACAACATATGGGCCGTACATATGCATATGCACATCCATAGCTTTATACACAGTTTGTCTGACAATATTTAAACTTATGATATAGCCAGTTGGATGTGCCATTATATTTGATCATAAAAAATACTGAACCAAGTCCTCAGATATTGTATGAAAGCCCACAGATTTTAGCAGTAGTAAGCTGAAATATACATGATATACATTCAAGAACCTTGCCCATACTTTATGCTAAGTCCTATATTCTTGTGCCATGTAACTGGCTATTTCACAGCGAAGTAGTGTTCCACATTACTACATAATCATCAGGGAAGGATATTTCAAGCTTATGGCAGTTTTGTGAAATACCTGCATTAAACAACATAGTAAATGAAACCACTCAGTTTATTCAGGAGTTGACAGGAATTCTTGCTCTGGCTGTCACTCTCATCATATGACCTCTCATTCTGGGGAAAACTCCCAGTCAAAACTCGCTCATTGAGCTGGTGGGTGCAATTCAGTCATTCATAAAGCAATTTTAGAGGGACTAGCAGTGGTCAAGTCTCCCGTGCTCTGTCCCCTTACTTAGCTAAATGCTTACCTGCAAGTAGGGTCTAAGGGGCATTAGCAATAGTTTGTATATTTTCCTTCACTTTGAATATACTTTAGGACAAAATCTGTTCCATGAAATTAATATTGCAGAGCTCAATTACCAGCCATATTTCCCCACCAAAGGTGTGTTTTAATTGCTTTTAGGTTTTGAGTTGGTCTCTTTCAGGTTTCATTTCAAGAGATCCAGATTATATGTGTAATCTTTTATTAATGTAGTGGGAAAAAGTAATTTTTGATTAGGGTTTTCCTCATGTCTGTTTTACAGACAACTGAAACATAAATTAACTTCCTTTTATTTGCTGGTACATTTATATAGTTCAGGAATACATCTTCCATCCCAAGAAAGGCACCTGTAAGTCTTTGTTCTACAAAGAATGCATGCATTTAAAAATTAACAAAGATTTCAGTTGCCAAGAATGTGTTCTGCCTCAGTACATTAGTCTGTTCGATATATTTTACAGAAAAGCCTGAAAACTGAAGAAAAACACGTATGCAAAGAGCTTTGTTCCTTGAATATTAGCTGTAGAGAGATGGGAACTTGTTCAGAATAACTCAGCAAGATTGCACAAGTACAGCATCAGAGACAATAGATGGCAGTCTTAATCCGTTGTGTTGAAAGTACTGCAGAAACATCACTATCTCTTGCCCCGCACCCAACAAGTCACAGATATCTTTCAGCAGTTTGTAGGTCAATGTACAAACATATTTGAAAAGTTCATTTTGAAGATCTTTTACTTCTACAAGTCTGGCTTGATTTACATCTGCCCCGCTGTCCCTATAAATGGATATCAAGGTGAAGACTAATGGTATCTGGAAGGGGATGGTTTCCTTGCATTTGGCTCAGGAGGACACTGCAGGATAATTGCAGCATGTATATAGAGTATTTGGCACTGTGGATATTCAGCCTGATGAGAAAATCCTTGGTCCCCACACCGATAAGCACACTGCAAAACTTTCTGGATAGGTTTGCCCGGCACAGTTGATAGAACAAGAGAGAAGCCATTCATCTTGTCTCCCTTGTTTCTTGCCTGGGCAGTATTGCCTGTTGAGGAGGTCATACAGGAGGACATATTTGCCTCCCTTCCCTTAAGCTAAAGCACTTGTGTGAACTGACCAAAATTAATTTTATTATAGGCTTTGACAACTTTTTCTGTTTTCTCTCCTGAAATGCTAACTAAGGCATGGGTCCCTGAGGCACCTATGACTGAACAGTGATTTACTTTTCCTGTTCACATGCAGAAAAAAGGCTAGGGTTTTCTTCACTCCTGTGAAATGACACCAAGAAATAAAATCTTGAAGGAAATTTTTTCCTTCCTCTGAACTTTTATAGGGGATAACATGATTAGAAATCTCACACAGGCTTGTTAAGGGGTTTAATTACTTAATAAATCAAATAAATCACTGCTAGTACAAGCAGCTGCAAGCTTAATCTCCCACTGATACTTTGTTCTGCTATCCACTGCGAGTAGAGCTGTGTAGCCACTGGTACCACTTCCTTGTGGTTTCTGCAGTGTGTCTTGCAATATAATCCCAGAGCTTTTTTGTCACTACTCAAGAATACATTGAAACACAAGATGTCATGTTATCATAACTGAACTCTGGAGCATGGTATAGGTCTACATGGTTCTTGCCAGAAATTTCTTACCATTCTCATATATTGATGTACCTCAGACTAGACTCTGTTTTCAAGTGTTGTCATAGATGCTGGATTGATTGGGAAAATACTTCTAAATCCCTGATAGAGAATAAAATTTTATATCCAAAATTCCAATATGCTTGGTTATTATTTACAGGAGCTCCTGCTAAAACACAGCCTCAATTATTAGGCAAAATTTGTAGTTTCCTGTTTTGTTATAGCAATTACTAAATCACTATTTGCACACAAAACTTTAATAGATCATTCATAAAATGAACAGAAATTAATGCCTCACAAAGTGGATTTTTCTTTGGTTTTTCTAACACAAAGTTTGATCTTTCCTGTGTTTAAGCTTGTAAAGGATTCTGCACAAGGTCCCCATCCAAGATTTCAGGCTCGCTATAACTTAAAGAACCTATTTGCTGAATGTAATGTGGTCACTGAAAGGAGTGCATAGCACTGTGATAAATTTTTCTCTCTGGGAAACAGGTGGAAAGCCATTGAGAACATGAAGTTCAAGCAAGGAATGATGAATGCATCAAAAAATAATTTTTTACTTTCTCTTTTAACAGGCCTTATAGCATACATGCTACATCAAATACTTGAGGACTTTAAATACTCTGGCACCAGAATGATTCAAAGTAGATGAAGGATCATTTTGTGATGAGATTTGAGAGCACAGAGGATTTGAGTGCTGGGTATGCTCACAAAAGTGTGTGGAAAAATTACTTTGTTTCTGTGGTTACTGGAACCATTCTGAAATATGGCATGCATAACACATACTCTGTGTGACTGTACAGCAGTTTTGTAATCTGTTGCCTAAACATTTTTCTCAGTTTTCTGCAGAACATGTTATTTTGCTGATTTCTGTTGGTGAAAAACATTATTTTTCATTATTCTGTCGTGATTTATATTTTATATATATAAATCAACAGTAATTTGCACTTGTTCTCATATGAGATGATTTGCAGACACCTTAGGTTTCATTAAACTGCACACAGAAGGAGTAACTTATTCCAGAAATACAATTAGGGAATGAGTGCCAGGTTTCAAACCTATGACAAATCAGTGATTAACATGTATCTCTCTAGATTGTGACACCCACTCTGTCATGCAGAAAACCCTGTTTGTCACAGTCCTGGCATTATATTAGGAATGTATTTCTATAGACTGCAGTTTTCCAGCCAGTAGATTTAACAAAAATATTCCTAACTTTCTTCCCTCTACAGTTGGATGGTGTGACACACACTGGATGCAATTTATTTCCATTGAAATATATATTTAACTTTTAACATGCAAACCTTGATTTTCATAAATGAATCAGCTTCTAGCCAAGTCTTCTGGATAGCATTGCAGAACAGATACCAAAATCAGAGAATGATTGACTCACAGAATGATTTGGGGTTGGAGGGGACCTCTGGAGATCATCTAGTCCAACCCACCTGCCAGATTAGGTCTACCTAGAGCAGGTTACACAGGAACATGTCCAGGTGGGTTTTGAATGTCTCCAGAGACAGAAACTCCACCACCTCTCTGGGCAGCCTGTTCCAGTGCTCTGCCATCCTCAAAGTTCTTCCTCATGTGTACATGGAACTTCTGTCCAAGTTTGTGCCCATGACCTCTTTCTGTCACTGGGCTCCACTGATAAAAGACGACAACAGCAATAACAAACTCAAACAAAACCTGCAACATAAAGAAAAAGGAAAGAAAGGCAGCAAGGAGAAGAACAAACCAACAAGAAACAACAGAGGGAGAATGACCTCCAGACTATAAGAAGGATGTATGCTCAGATGGGTTGGTCCATAAAATGCAGAATCTCCCTGCTCCCCCAAAATCATGCCTCTCTTTTTTTTAAGCCCTTTTTGAATCTTTTTAATTTCTAGGAAAATACAGAGAGAACAGGGTATGGGTAGAGTATAGAATTATTTCTGGCCATGATGGACAATACTAATACCTTGCAAGGAAACTGCATCATAGACTGTTCTCTCTAAGGACTGAACCACTGCATAGTTCTGAATAATGGAAAAAACACAATTGTGAAATCAACACAACTTCGTAAATAATTTACTAACAATTAAGATCTAAATTAATTGACTCTCTGTGTGTGCTCTGAATTGTTCACCCAGCTCTCCCAGTTCATCTGCACATTTGTTATTAAGGTCTGATTAGTTTCATAAGCATAATTCTTAATCAGTGAGTTTGGTTAATGGAAATGCAGTAATAGAGCTGCTTGGATTTTTTCTGCAAAACTTTTTTATCATACCAGTTACTGAAATAAAATGTTGGTTTTATGTGGAAAAGTATCATGTTGATGAAACATTCATAAGGAAAGTCATCTCAGGTTCAGAACAAAATTTTTATTCAACAAAAATGGAGATATATAGACAGACAGACAAATAGGTAAAGAGAGAATGAGCTCTGAATAATGTCGACTAGGGACTTTACCCACAAATCTTCCACATGCCAAAGCCAGCAGTTGATTTACACTCTGAATGGACTATTATATTTTAAGCACAAAGTAATAATTTTATTGACTCTGTTGCATCCGTCAGTTAATGGTAATGATATTCTGCATGACCATAAGCTGTAAGTGACCAAAAATAAATATATAGGTGATTGGATAGTTTGGGGTGGGAGAGAGAGGCTATTAGTAGTCAAAACAGCCAAAACAATTAAACCACCCCTGAATGTGTTGCTAAAACCATCATATCAATGCTACATTGCTAATCGAATTGAAAGGCAAAAATTCATTATTACAAATTAAAGACTTAGTTGATTCCATCCATGGCTAATGAAAAGTAAAGGCTAGCTACAGTTATATATCTGCCAGGCATGTTCAAAAATATAATGCCCTGCTTTTTCAGGAGTAACAAGTTACTGTAGCTTCTGAGAATCTCCCAAGGTTGTGTGGATTTTATAACTTTACTGGACTTTCCTATGCCCTAGTCTCACCAGGAAATATCCTGTATTTTCAGATACTCTTACCCTGAAACCTGGAAAAATTACAACCTGGATGATAGCATGGTCTGCAGCACTTCGTTTATGAGCACATCCTTCTGGCAAGCTCCTGTATGTCAGCATGAAAATGGAAATAACATTTCTTTTCTGTCCTTGAGACATAGATCAAACAACATTGTCAGAAGAAAGGTTTCTCTGTCAAACATTCCTTTGATCCCACTAGAGACTGTGCTGCTGAGCTTGTGTATCCTTTGGATCAGAGAGTGTACCTTACAATACTTAGTTAAACTTCTCTGTCTATAGGTTTTGGTGCTGCAACCGGTGTTTATTAATAACAGCGTACGAGAAGAAGGTGGGGTTGTTACTATACTGTTCCAGCTGGTTCCAGGTTTCTTCGGGGGTATTCTTTTGTATGTTTCTCTCATAGATGAAATCTAGTTGTTGGATAATTTTCAGGACCTAGTTCTATTTGCAGCTAGTAAAGCCCCCCTTTTTAAATTTTTCTTGAATGACAAGACTTGTTTTATTATAGAAAAATTAATAATCAGAACAGGGGGAAATATTTCCATTTCTTTTCAGTAACAGGAACTATATGCTTATGTCTTGCAGCAGATTAAGATAGCCAGGTACACTACATTAATCGCAAATACTAGCACACACTTTTATATTGATTTTACCATGGTGACACAATTTCTATTTACTTTTTGCCACATCACCACTAGCATTAACAAATAAATGTGACAAGCAACTAATACAAATTGTTGCTACTGATGTGATCATACAGGGAGAGAAAAAGCAGTGATGCCTGTCAACCAAAATAAACTAGCAATTTTAGTGATAGACTAAACTGCATGAGCTTTAAAACTTCAGTTTATACGCAGCAGAAGTTAGCTGATAAGGAATGTTTTCAGTAAGTACGTAATGCTGCTGTGTGTGTACTTATGTTTTTTTTCTGACTGTCTTAAGCGGGCAGTCTTGGTTACATCTGGATGGTTCATAGGCCGTACTGTGTCCTGGGATCTTGATGATCCCAATTGTGAAACTGCGCAGAGGGTGTGAGCCTCCCTCCCAGGCATGTTGTGACATATTACAGATACCTACACTGGTGGGTGGGAGCTGGGGAGGTCTGCAGAGAAGGAAGGAAGTAGAGACTATTGGCAGATTTTACCTTGTTGTGGAAATAGAAAGCAGCCATATGATGGGCCTGATCCATGGGAGCTTGGTGGTCCACTGTCTAGGCACCACCATTGGAGTGATGCCCCTGAAAGTTGTATAAGGCACATTTTTCCTTCTCAAGAGTGCTAAATTTTTTCCAGTAGCCTTATGACTTCCAAAGATTCTCAATACTTGTTAGAAGTAGGAAAGGATTTAATTGCATTTCCCCAGTGTAATGACTAGCTGAAAAACCTTTTGAGATATTTGCAACTTTCAGGATTTTAGATTCCTAAGAGAGATTTTTTAGTCTGGAAAGCAGAAATTTAGTCTGGAAAGCAATTACCTGAATCATAGCTGTCTTTTTAATGACATCTGCCCAATACTAGCCGTCAGATATTGTAATGAAATAACAAAGCAGTATGGACAAAGAGCATTTCTTTATCTTCTAACAGTGAAAAAAAAACCAAAAATCTGCTTTCACTTGTAACTCAGACCATGTTTTTTTATCTTGGACCAGAGCTGACAACTAATATTAGATTCAGCTGTAATGCAGATATATCTGTAGAGTAACTCCAAGGATGTCTATAGCTTTTTTTCTAACATACAAGGATTTCTCTAGTGACAACAATTTCTCACTGTGTAGCTCAGACTGTATAGCCCTGCTGAATATGGCTGGAGGCTTGTTCCTCACTGGTAGATGCTGCAAGAATGTTGGCTGATAGTATTGTACTCTGATAATAATACTTCCATGTATTACCCCTTGCAATATTATAGTTCTCTTTTTGGCAGAGAAAAATATATTCTTGGGGATTATTTTTCTCCTCAAGGAAGGAGAAGGAATCCACTGTCGTTTCAGTTTACCTGCTTTTTAAAATTTTTTCTTTAGAAGAAAAATTAATTAAGAGAGTGAGGTATTGTCAGCCTTGTTTCACTAACAGAAAATTTCTGTTTTCCTTAAGCAGTTCATGTGCTATCTGTTCCCACTGAAGCTGTGTACCTGTGTTAATGTGATCTTATAAGTAACGTCTTTTTTAAAGAAAAAATAAACTTTTTTTTTTTTCTTTTTTTAATCTTCTTGTCACATTTTTTGGCCAATGATTCTGGCACTGGACTTATGAAATTAGGTATGCTATTTAAAATTGCCTTCCAAAACAAGATAACTTCATTTTTCCTCCTCAGTTATTGGGGCAAGACATTATTTGCTGCAGCTTGGCTCATCAATTTATTGAGTATTTACTTCTTCAATTCTTCTATATAAAATTTGGACAAAACTGTGTTAACTACTGTTGCTGGAAGGACCTATGGATCTGATCTAGTATATTCTATGCTGCTCTTCTCTGAAAATATTTCTAGTTCTTTCAAAGAAAATTACCTTCTAGAGTGTGTGGATTTATTTGCAGTAATGTTTTCCATGAAACTGTGGTTTTGCTCAGTATTTCTTGTTATTGTTTTTGACCACCTTATATAAGCAATATTATTTTCTGTGTCTAATGTTAATAACCTGATAAAAGGTTGCTGGCAGAGACTGAGCTCTTTTTGTAGATCAGCAGGGAAGCCTATGTCTTTGTGCTATACTATCCTGGAATTTCTATCCTTAACCATCTTTGCCATCAGAATTAACTGGTACTGCCAACATAACATCTGAACTTCTCAACTTGACCCAGCTCAAGCAACTTTTATAGTAAGAAATCTGTCCTTTACATGTGCAAAGCAAAAATGAATCTGCACAAACAGGCTTGTGCCTGCTTCAAGCAAGGTAGCCCCCACAAGGTGGCTAGCAGTGGAGGAGACCAGTGTCAGCACCAAGGATGCAAGCTGGCACAGACAAGCATTATAGACAGGCAGTGATAAGGAAGCATTTCAGAGACTGGGGTTGCCAGGAAAAGATATCAACTGAAAAGGGGGAATCGTGGGGCAAGAAACAAAAGGAAATCTTCAGAGGGAGGAGTGATGTGTGGGAAATAAATAAATAAATTTTCATTCAAAGCCTCCAAGAAACTCTCATCTCTCTCCAAAATTTTCTGTTCTCCCAGACAAGATGCTGTCCCCGCTATTATAGACCCCTGCCACGTTCCAACAGATAATAAGGATAATAAGAAATAAAGCCAAATTTTAAAAAAAAACCAAAACATCTTCCCCTCACCCTTCATGTCTCAGACTTAACTTTATTCCCAATTTCTCTACCTGCCCACTGGCACAGGGGGACAAGGTTGTGTTCAGTTGATCATAGGTTTCTGCTGCTCCTTCCTCTTCAGAGGGAGGACTCCTCAAAATTTTCCCCTGCTCCAGCATGTGGGCCCTCACACAGGAGGGAAGTTCACTTCTCCATGAACTTCTCCAACATGAATTCTTCCCATGAGCTGCAGTTCATTAACTTCTCCAGCACAGGTCCTTTGCACAGGGTGCAGTCCTTCAGGAACAGATTGCTCCAGCACGGATCCCCATGGGGCCACAGGTCCTGTCAGCAAACCAGCTCCAGTTTGGGCTATGCACAGGGTCACCACCTCCTTCAGGTTCATCGACCTGCTCCTGTGTGGGGTCCTCCATGACTGCAGATGGATATGTGCTCCACCATTAACCTAAATGGGCTGCAGAGGGACAACCTGCCTCGTCATGGTCTTCAGCAAAGGCTACAGGGGAATCTCTGCTCCACTGCCTGGAACATCTCCTCCCCCTCCTCCACTGATCTTGGTGTCTGCAAAGTTGTTGCTCTCACACATTGTCACTCCTCCCTGCTGCTGCAATTGCTGTTGTACTGGGTTTTCTTCCCTTCTACTTAATCACCCCAGAGGTGCTACCACCATTGCTGATGGACTCGGTGTTGTGGTTCTGACCCAGATCAGAAAAGACAGATGATGCATCCCTCTCTTCCCTTTAAGAAAAAGAGAGGAGAAGAAGAAATTAAAGAGATTCAGAAGTTTAGAAAAAAACTAAATNTCTTTTCCACTTCTGACCCTCCAACTGGGCAAATAACGAAATTACCTGACCTTAGTTGTTATAGCAATAAGTATAAGCAAGGACCTCTCTGCATACCATCCCTTGGTATAATCAGGTCTTATCACTGTGAGACGAAATAATTCTGAACAATGTACTGTTAATTTCAGAGTTTAGTTAGTTAGAAGAGGCCCAGCTAAGAAAGTAAAATTGTAAAACAGAAAATTGATTCATTTTACTTCAAACCAGGACACTTACCTCTCGGTGGGTCCTTCTTGGAGCCAGCTGGCATTGGAATGGGAGCTTCTATCAGCTTCTTGCAGAAATCCCCTTTGTAGCCCTCCTATTACCCAAACCTTGCCATGCATACCCCATACGCCTCAGTTCATTCTTCTTGTCTTATCCTGTCCCACTACCAGAACAGAATTTTGTCCACATGGTTCACAAACCTTGAACTGACACCGAATATGACTTTCAAGCAATTATATCAGCAAACCTTGTTCAGATCTGTACTGCCATCTCTACGCTCAATTTGCTAACTAATCTTTTAAAGTAATATTTAAGTTAGATTTGCTGACTGTTTAGACTATTATTGAAGTCATCATATCTGTATTTGTGCATATTCATATTTGTACAAACAAAGAGCTTTATCTTCAAACAGAGATTCCCATAGTCCCTGTTGAAACATTTGGTAGGTCATTGGAAAACTTAATGAGTTTCTCCAAACACAGCCAGTATCTATGGAGTTTTCATATCAAGAAACAAACTGGATAGCATATCTTTTAGAAATGTAGACATACTTTGTTTCTTATATATATGTTGAAGTATGGAAGTCATAAATAAGTCTGTCTTTGGAAACAGCATTATTTACAGAAGATGATACGTTAGTCTTTCAGCTCAAATTCAGTTTCATGACATTAGTTGTCCTCTCTCTTATTAATAAACTTTTAACCAAGATGTTTTCAAATGCAATACATGCATTTGCTGCTCGTTTATTTGAGTCTTTCCTGGTTTTGGTGGGGATAGGGTTAATTTTCACATGGAGTTGGGACTGCATGACCCCAAAGTGGCCAAGGGGGTATTTGACACTTTGTGATGCCATGTTCAGTATATAGCAGGAATTGCTGCTGCGGAACCAGTTGGGCTTTCCAGGTTCCAGTCCACAAACAGGTGTATATTAATCATGTTTGTGTATTCCTTTATTAGTATTATTGTTATTTTTTAACTCTTTCCTTTGCTGTTCTGTTAAACTGCCTTTATCTCAACCCACAGGTTTAGCCTTTTTGTTCTGATTCTTCTCCTGTTGTGTGTGTCTGTAAATGGCCATGCAGTTCTTTGTTGCTGGCTGTGGCTAAACCACAGCAGAGTATAAATATGGAAGTATAAGTAATAAAATATAAATATAAAACATAAATAAAAAATAAAAATATAAGTATAAAAATTGCTAGTCAAAACCACCAAGTTCCTTGTAATATTTTGTAACTGTAATAATTAGTTTAAGAAGTTGCTTCTCTCACTACAAGACAAGTTTGAATTTGAGGCGTAATAGTGGATAATACTTTGAAATCACACTAAACTGAAATATATGTCATATTTCCTCCACCATTTATTCAAATAAATTCAGATAGTCTCTAGTTACTAACATAGACTTTCTCATTTAAGTGTAAAAAGAGCACATAATCCAGTTAGCAACCACATTGCTTTCTTAAATACTATGGCATTTAGACTATTTGATGCTGTATTAACCCTTTCAGAAATAAATTTAGCAAGTGAATAACTTTAAAGATTATATCTACTGAGATTTTCATATCTCACTCTTGCTTTAATTGCTTCTTTAGTTTACCTTTGAGTGCTTTTCATGCTCATGTATAGGCCTCTCAACCAGTAAATGTGGCAATAGTCCAGCTGTCTAAGAGTTGGTATTGGATGTTAAAATTTGAACATTAGCTTATACTTTATCAGCTGATTTATAATCTTAGTCAAGACAGATATTACTACGATTTGCTAAATCAGAAATGCTTTAATGATCATACTATCAAAACACAACATAATCAAAACATTCAATCTGTTGGGATGACTTTTGGTTCTTAAATACAGGTGACTTATAGGAATAAGTGGACAGTATTTGTCTGCAGGCTAAGAGGTTTCTATGTTTTCTGCATCTATACTTGGCACTTCAAAGACCATTATGAATTTTGCAGTTACCTTGTGCCACCTATCAGTCTCCTTATTATTACAGAGAATGACTGAATGATATGGAGTTGGAAGGGACCTCTGGAGATCATCTAGTCCAACCCCTTTGCCAAAGCAGGTCAGCCCTCATCCAGGTCATTGATGAAAATCTTGACTGGACTCAGTACTGACCTTGTGTCCTGTGCAGCAATATTGTACAATAGCTGTTTTCTCACAATGAAACTAATTCTGTTCCTTTAAAATGTCTACCATCAATTTGTGCAATGTTTATTACTTGTTAATCTAGGTTTACATATATATAAATGCCATCAGATTGTCATTTGTGGGACACTGAAAAGGAGTGGGAAGCAGAATTGAGCAAAGAACTCAACTTCTAGTCAACCATGTATTTTCTGTAACTGTGAAGAAACTTCAGTAGTCTTTATGTCTTGATAATATCTTTTTGGGATGATTGCTTTATTGGGTATTCTATAAGCAAGTTGGAGGAAGGACTTTTTATTGTAGTTGATTCTTATGTGTTTGTAAATTGACAAGAACACAGAAATGGTTGTCCTTGGTATGGGTTCAGACACTACCGCTGTCATAGAAACATTTAGTGACAACTTATTATCCCTATAATTTATGAAATTATTTGTTCCCAGTTTGAATATTGAAAACTCCAGGCCAGTTTTTTGCAGACATGCTGGAAAATATTTATTTGCTAAGTATAAAGTGACGTACTTACCTGCATACTTTGCGGTTTAAATGTTGAAACAGCTTTTGTGAATTTTCTTTTTGAAAATACATGAGAAGCACCACTATTTTCTGCTGTGCTGTACTCCCTAGAAGGATGTGGGAAGTTGTTGGTGGTGTTCTTTTGAGAAACATCATTAGTAGATTTTCTTTTATTACAACTACGACTTCAGCCTGTTAAAAACTGTTACTGAGATTGGTATACATACACATGCACACACACATTGATAATCTGATTTGATTCTTAGCAAATCACTTCATTTTTCTGTGCTTCATTTCCTGAACTGGAAAGGTACTCTTAATGCTTCAGTCCTTAGAAGCATACTGTGAAGATAAATTCTTGAACACTAAGATGTATTCATAAACAAGGAGATGAAGAATGTACAAACGGACAGTGCAGAGGATGAAGATGACAGGAAAAGCTTCAGAAATGATGAAATTAGTACCAGATATATAACAGCAGCTTCATACAGAATGACCAGAACATACTTTCCAATCTGAAAGATAAGCAAACCAGGCAAGTTTTTAAATACTGTTAGGATAATTTTAATTCTTTCTTTTAAGTAGAGGGCATATCAGACATTTTTATCCCACAGGTAAAACAACTTTTAAATGTTAAGTGCCTGAAGCATTAAAGCTTTAATAGGATTTGACAAGATGCATAACAGGAAGGTTATATGAGCTCAGCCATCCTCTTATATAACTATTGTTATTAAAAAGAACACAGAATTTATGTTAGAGTACTTTTTAGATCTACAAGTTACCAGAGCAGAACAAACCATTTTCTGTGGGTTACAAATGAAAACTATTTATCTTCTCCCTTGTATCTAAACCATATTTCACAGCTCATGAGACACAAATGAGGAGATGTTTTCGATAAAATGTTCCTGGGATTTTCTTTGCCTAAAAATAAATAAATAACTGAAGTAAAGAATGTAGGACGAGAGAAGAAGAAGAGGAGTTTCTAAAAAAAAGTATATATCTTGTAAGAGGGATAAAAATTAACAATCCTGAGTTTAAAAAAAAAAATAGGGTGAAGGTTAACTGGCAAAACATCAATATGTTACATGGAATGCCATAAAAATGAAGTCTAAGAGATCAGAATTTGTGTTTCTAAAATGCGGTCTTTTTTCTTTTCCTATATTTATTGGCATATATCTGCTGGTAAAATATTATTTCATTTAAAGGTAAAACTGCACTAAATATAAAACAAGTGTGGTAAATATAGAGTAGGAAGTGAGAATGTCTGGGTGAAATATATGGGACTAGAAAATTCAGAGCATTTTAGAAGCTTCATAGCTCTTCAAGAGGGAGAAGGTTGAATGCTCTAGTGAGTTAAAGAAAAGATGCAAATACTCTAAGAAAAAAAGAGAACAGTATATAAAGATAGGGAGGGAAGGAGGCAGTAGAAGTGCTTGAAGAGTCTTAGCCACTTTGGCAACCAGAAAAATGCTTAAATTTCCCAAGCTGTATTCTGTCATGACACAAAATCTAAATGAATACCTCATTTTTACCACCTTCAATGGCAGTTGTATGAGCAATCTACAAAAGCTGACTAGATAAAGTGGAATTGCTACCCCTGTTGTCTCACACAGTGGCCACTATTATGAGGATTAGAATATATGGGTCATGGACATGTAGCTACTCTCAGGTTTGCTAGAGGCTACTTGCATATCTGGAGATCTCTGAATGGCACATGCTCATTTTCCTCAGTATTTTCTCAAATTATCTTCCAAATACGGAGATGAGGCTCTCATTTGAATACAAGTGCCAAACTGCTCCTCACAAAAGCTAATAAGCAATACAATTGACCAAGTAGGCAAAGTTTAAGTGCTCATTTTCGTATGTTTAAATCAAAGCCATCAAGTGAAAAACAATACAAGTTAATTGAGCAGAGTTTGTATCACTTCAGAATGCCTGAAAAAGAAATTATAGCACAGGCAGAATGCTGAATCTCTGAAACAGACCATAGTGGATGTTTTCTTTGTTCTGTTTGAGTTCAGTTGTGTTTCCATGCAGATAAGACTTCTTTCGTGTTGTTTGATGCAAAGAATTTAAACAAATTCAGGGGATTAGGGAGAGGGAGAGCATAGTTGTTAGACACAGGATTTGGAGTCAGGAGAGATGATTTATGTTCCTAACTCATAATTGACTTTCTGTGCATGACTTCCCTTGGCCTCTGTTATCCTTTTATATAAAAATTAAAAAGTTCTTTGAAATCCTTTGCGTGATGCATACCTGTTTTATTAACAGCAATCTGAATTTCTTCATATGACATGTACATTTCTAAGCGAAACCAGTAATTCAATACTTGTAGAAATCAGGTGTCCATGGCTGCATTTTGAAAACTGAGATACAAATTTTTGGGCTGAATTTTAAGCTTAAGAATAGTCATACAAAAATCTATAGATAAAGTTCAATAAGGGGAATTCTCTGATTTACTTTATTACAATTGACTGTCGTTTGGGTACATGTAAGTTATTGACAATCACAGTTATTCAGATACAAGCTTTTAAATGAATTCCATTCACCAATTGTACTAATACTCAGATACTTACAGCTTCGCTCTCTGACAGGATGATAATGGTTCATATAGGCAGTAGATTGTTACAGACAAAAAAAAGCTTTCCCCAGACTGCCTGCATTAATTCAGTGCAGTTTTCATTAGTGAAAACAAACAGAAGCTAGAGTTTGAGATGACAGGTTTTTTGCGACTCGTGGGCATTGCCAATGCTCAAACAGAGGAGGAAAAAATTCAGTACTCTCTAAGTGAAACAGAAAAAAGCCTTAAAACAGTTGCCTGGAAGCTGTGCAAGACTAGCCCCTTGATTATCCAGCTAGAGTAGAAGACAAGAAGTTTATATTTCTCAGTAGCTTCATTGCAATTATCTGTATTCTAATATCATATCTAATCATATCTAGTATCTAAAACCTAACATTTTTTTCTCTAAATCTGTTGCCTACAGGGCTATGTTGTTGTTATGGTTTGAGAAAACCCATAACAATTTATTGTCGTGCAGACAATTCTTCTGTCACCTGATGACCCCTCCCCACCCAGGAAAGGGGAATCGGGCACCGCAAAGAAACACAAGGGTTGAAATGTAAATAGATTTACTAGAATAAGATTAAATAACTAACAATAATACTAAAGAACTAGTATTAATCCTGACACCGATAGGAGATTTACAAGAAGTATACTCAGCCAACTCTATCAGCAGAAGCTGTGCACTCCCAGCAGTGGACAGCAAGTGTCGGACACTGCGAGTGCAAGGGGTTCAGGAAGAAAGGGAGGCCTCAGGGGTCCGGCAGTGTGGCAAGGAGTTGTCTGGATCACCGCCATCAAGGGAGAGCCCACTACGCAGCAAACTTTTCTAATTTATATTGAATGTGACGTTCACGGTATGAAATAATTCTGTTGGCCAGCTTGGGGCAAATGCCCAGGCCTTGCTCCTCCTCATCCCTGCTCCTGGCAAGGCTCAAAACCACCGAGACCTTGAATCTCACAGAGCCTGGCTAGCCATAAAGTAAATATTTTTATGAATTCAGACACTAAAATCCTCCAAAAGTGTGATTTTCCCAGTGTTAGAAGGAAAGTTCGTCCTGGGCCTCTCCACCCAGGACAGTTGTTAAGCTTGCTGATTTGATTTTAATGCCTAATGGACCACACTCTACATTAAAAACCCTCTTATACTACATGCTCAGTATAGTTATAGATCAGTCTGGGATATCATTTCAATGCTAGATATCCCTACTAGTTATATCTTTCACCTTAGGTATTCCTTAAGAGGATGTGAAAGTCCCTCTGTCTGCATTTAGTTCTGGTTCATCTGTGAAACTCTAGCTCTTCTTTGCAGCTGGGTTGATCTCTTGGAAACATGTGAGCTCAACATTTCTTGCAAATTAAGCCTTTATGGTTGCATCTATGGAGAGAAGTGAGTATTCTGGGAGTTATGGATCTCATTCTGGGGCAGATAATTGTGCTTCTGTTCTCTGTGAGCTTGTCTACATGAAGAAATTTTACCAATTATGTTTACAAAGTGTTGCAAGTACAGCATCTTTGGAAGATACTCTGGGTTATCCATTAAAGTGGCTTTACTCAGTTTAATTGAAACATCTCATATAACATAAATCAACTGATAAACTCACTTCTGAAATAACCCATAAAAGAGATCCTGCAAATTCTATTAGATGTGTCAGTTAAGTCTGTCAGTTCACATTCACACTTTGGGATTTATTTAGCATCATCCTACTGTACACAGAACTTGTGGTATCTTTTTTAATGAATCTTGGTAATAACACTCAAGTCAAATACAGCTTCATGATTTTATCTCATATTTTAGTGCTTTTACATTCTCCAAGCCCTGATTTACAATTTATGATAACAAGTTTTTAGCTCATTATTAAAATGCCCAATACAGCCTCAAAATATTTTTCCCCTTCATGTTCAGTGCCAAATATAGATAATATTTTCAAGAAAATATATATGTAGGTGCAGCATATAGCAGGAGTATGAGGGTTATTAAGGACCTTGTCTCTCCATTAATAATGATTTCAAATTTAACAGGATGACTAAGACCTTGCTCAGTCCCTTAAGTCTTCAGCGTTCCAGAAAGTTAACTATAAATCTTTTTCCTTTGCACTGCAGTGTTTTTGTCTTAATCTGAAGAAAAATACTATTGCTATTCAGTCTGACACAAGCCAAAAACCACACTACTTTGAAGACACCACTTTCTTGAGTAATCAAATACTTTGAAAATGAAGATTATGTCCAAGACCTAGGTATATCAGTGAATTCCACAAATGGCAAGTATTTGTAAAAAATTCAACAATTATTCTGGTAAAATCTATATCCTGTTTTTAATCATGAAAGTATGAGGTATTTCCCTGTCAAAGTTACAAAAATTAGTTTTCAATACAAAGGATTCTTGAACAAAGCCATTACTTAATATGAAATAAAGTACCTAAATAAAAAGTCTTCTGTAAACAAGGGAAAACTCTCTTTCTATATTCAATTGTTTATTCTGTGGATTTACTAAGGTTTTTTTTTTCTGAGACTGATATAACAGAAATTCACAAGTTCAGTACTGAGTGCTTCAGCACCTAGTATTTTGATATTCATATTCAAGCAATTATTTAGGGAAAACATGCATCTGGATAGCTTTATTATCCCAAATAAGCTTGTAATTTTAGGCAAATAAGGCTTGTGTAGACAATGATTTGATGGTGCAAATATTTTGGTTTCCTCTGAGCTCTACCTATGTCTACCAGAACATAGGAAGGCAATGCGATAAGCAAAGGAGAGGCAAATTTAATGCTTTTTATTATCCCTGCCATGTGCAAAATTCGATTTGTTTTCTTCACACTACCTGTCTTTGAGTTTTATTTTCTATCTGTTACTCCTATATCTTCATATCTATTACTGGTTTTCAAGAATGTTCTTGCACTGGTGCTATATGCAGTTTGTTTTCTGTGCCCCCCTTAAAGTTTAAACAGACAGGAAGAAATTTACACTGACTACTTATTGACAAGCTTCACATTTAAATGGACCCTCATTTTATCATTCCCTATTTACTCATCATTTGCATACCTTTTCAGCATTGTTACTTTTGTATTTCATCACAACACTTCAGCTGTGATTGGCTAAATTGTTGTTAATACATTCTTTAGCCCCATTTCCAAATGACTAAAAATGTTTAACATGTTATACCTGATGACCCTATTGCATTCCCATCACATAACAATATATGATATAAGTCATAGAATCATAGAATCATTCGGGTTGGAAAACACCCTTAGGAGAAATATATGTTGGGAAAAATCATGTTGTATACAAATATACAACCATTAACTCAAAAAGTGAATGATGAAAATATTGGAATTAATGGAAATGCTAGGAAGTGCTTCAAAAAGTAGGCCCATTTATTTTTGTATATTGCATCAAGTGTCTTTATAACTGAATATCTAGCATATCAAACTCAGTCTACTATATATTGTAATCCTCAGAAAGAAAAAGGAGCATAATCCAATTTTTGCCCGGGATAGGAAGCCTCCATAACTGTCATGTTCTGGCCAGTTCATTACCTGTATTTTGTTCTTTCTGTATTTTATTTATTCTGGCAAGGATACACAAATAAATTTTAAGCTTTCCTTAAATCTTTAAATTTCAGGTATAGCCTGTAATGATGTAATACAGTTCCTTAGCTTCTAAAGTCTTACCTTCCTTAAAATATATATGCAATAATAAAAATTAATTTCTAGTAAATTCTTAATAAGCTACCACAGTTCTTCACTGAATCCTGTGAGAGATGTTTTTATGCACACACAAAAAAACCCTACCAAAATCCCAAAAGTTATAAATACAATTCATCACTTGCATGTTATTTCAAGTACCTAAAGGAACAAAAAAAGGCAAAGTTCAGGCATATCCATCATCTTTCAGATTATTTTTTTTTTCAGATTAATTCTAGAATGAGCAATAAATTTTGTTTTCTATCAGTACATTTCATTTTGGATAAAAAAAGAAGTCAAAACAATTTTTCAGTTTTACACCTCCAAGAAGTTGAGCAAATATGGGCATATGTACTTAGCAAATAAGGAGTGTGAAATCATTTACACTGTTATAAATCAGTATGCTTTGACTGGACTTCAGTATGCTTTGACTTGAGTTGTTATTTCCTTTAATGCACACTTGACTTCAGAAGCATAAAGGTACTGCATAACATAACAGCAAGGTTGTCTTAAACACATATAAACAGCTCAAATGTATACTGAAATTGAAGGCAAAGCTATTTTTATTTTTTTTTAGTTATTATGCTACAACTGAGGAAAAAATAATTCAGATTATACCTAGTGTTTTCAGGTTATATGCCTACTTTTAATATATTCTAGAGCTGTGAAGTAGATAACTCTCTGCATAAAATCAATGTGAACCCTCTCAAAGCCAAATCTGGAATATGACTTCTGTGGAATTACTGATGACATTACTGACAGGACAAGAAAAAATTGAAAAGTGGAAAGCATTTTTAACTCCATTTTGTCCTACTTTGTGCCAAAGAGTTATCATGTTTGCATAAAAAGAAACACTAAGGCTTTGACTAAGGCTATTGCATAAAAAGCAAATGGAAAAGTCTATAGCTTTGTTCATGTTTTGTTTCCTTGCTGTGGACAAGGGGGAATAGGGTATTTCTGAACATTTCTAGTTATAAGGAAGGTGCAGAAAGGATTTTGCTAAAATGTTGTGTTTAATCTCTTTATTTGCACAGACAAATCCATTGGCACTGCAAAAAAAAAAATTAATAAAATATTAGTTCTTTACTTTTATGAGCATTAAACAATTAAATCTTAAGACAGGCATATGACAGAGAGGTATTTTAAATAAATAATTGTGAGTTTAATTAATTCTAGGATGTGTAGAGAATCAAAGGCCTTGACAAACCTGAAAATTCTCTATTTTCTTTGTATCCTGATGGTTTCTTTGTAGATATGTTGGATAGTATATTCAGGTTGCAAATATATACAAGAGAATTTATTTTCACTGATGCAAGCGATTCAAATTAGTGTCTTCATTTTATATTAAAAATATACGTGTGGCTTCAGTTGTATGTCACATTTGTTATGAATTATGAAAAGCCTTTAATAATAAAATTATGTATTTGAAAATATAATTTGAGGTTAGTTATGTTTTCTTTCTAATGCAGAATGCAGCAGAAGATAAGATTGCTGTTCTTAGGAGAGTGAAGGATGAAGAAATATTTGCAATAAAATTCCCCAATTTGGGAACAAAATTGTTCCTTATGGGCCATAGTATTCAAAAGAAATGGAACAAAACATACATACACATGTAACAAAATAAAAAAAAAAATAATATTTTTTTTCACCTTGGAGTACATCTGTGGGCAGTTGGTATTTAATTGTAGCATACATGTAGATATATAATTTTATGTAATACGTGCTATTTTATCCCAACAGAATGACCACAAAATAATGTTCTGTAACTATTCATTAATAGTTCATTTCTGCCAAAACTGGAACTAGTAGATTATTTCATACAATACTGCTGCTTCTATTCCCTGACTGATGGAGTCTGCAAATTCTGGTAGAGACACTATAATACGAAGGGAAGTTTGGTCACCATAGTTACTTGTTTCTTCAACTTTCACTTCCTTCACACATTTTTGTCAGTAAAGGACAAGCAATCATGTATTTATGAAGAGTGGTTTCAGGAAAAAAGCGATCAAATCTTCTGTGATTGGTGTTATAAAGATCTTTAGAAACATTTATTTTTTTTCCTATATATTTTGATTATAGGTGACATTAGTGAAATATGTTGACAAATATTCTAAAGGTCCAAGTATTTTCTTTAGATATGACACTAAATTTCTAAAGCGTAAATAAAAGGGAAAGTAAGGATTAGGCTCAGAGTTGCTCTTCATTCTTATGGAATGTGCAAATATTGCCTTAATACTTTCCGGTGAAAGACAGCAAGATAATATCTATTTTTAATATTTTTCCTAATGTATATGTAATATATTCAGCAATTTAATGAATTAATACATGTATAAATACGATTATTTAAAACAGTTAATTTTTGAGAAGTAGGTGTGGATTCAAAATTTGAGTATAATCTTTTAATGAGTAACTACTATGAAAGATATTTAACCTACCAAAATATGATTTAATGTCAAAAAATGTGATTTTTCTTCAGTCCTTGTATAAGATTCCCCCTTTGACTGCTCCTTGATGTCATTTTTCTCTTCTTTAATATTTCTGGAGGACATTTTGACAGGTTTTGATGAGAGTGAGCAACATGTGACAGGTAAAATTGCTTGGAATATTTCAAGTTACACAGCTTGCTGTAGGCAATAAAAGCCTATCATCTTCCATATCTATAAGTGTATTAAATGCCCACATGTGAGTGTCTATAATTCTTATATGAATATACACATGTACACATATAAGTATAGCTTTAAATCCATCAAATACTAGGTCTGGACAGTTTTCCTCTTGCATGTGCTGGACAGAAGGTAAACAAATAATGGACACCCCTGTGCAAAAATGAGATGAAAAGTGAACGTGAACCTCTGAGAAAACAACTGAAGATACATATCACCCAGTTCTAGATGTAAAGTTATTTGTATTATTTTGGCATTTTAATCACAATTGACTATTTCTATCCTATTTATGAAACTTAAAGACAAACACTTAGGAACTGAAATTAAGATAAAATATCTCCATTCTGAATGACTTCCTTTCCCTAACATGAACTTCTCTCTCAGGCTTCTCTCTTCAGGCTCGGTAAAGCAGGCTACTGAAGAAAACAGAAATTCTGAAACTTTCATAAGTCCTGTTTATAATGATAGAGAGTGGCACTACATGACCATTTACCCGTGAGAGGAACAGTGCCACTGATTGGATTAGATGAGGAGAGACTAATGCAGTTATGTCCTTAAGGGTTAGAAGAAAAATGAATCTTTCACCTCTGTGAGTGAGTACAGCTAGCTATTCAAAAGCATTATATGTGGGAAGCAGTTTGCAGGGGCTGTTCTATTTGTCACTGGAATTGGCTGTAGAGCATTTGGCAAAATCTGAGTTGTTTTAACCCTGGACCGTTATCCCAAAGTCCACTTCTGTGCTTAAACTTTAAAAGTCATTTGTGGGCATCTAAAAAGAAAGGGGAAATCATAACATATTTCTGCAGTTTACAGCAATACCATTACTTAATACTTCTGAAAACAACTGCTCCTTACAATTGTGTAAGACTTCACTATTATAAGATTCACAGTAGCATCTATGAAAAATCTTCCAAGATTAAGTAGAAGATTTTCAAAGATATCTAAATGAACGGGCTGCCCAAGCCTCAGTGATAGGTATTCAGGGGGGCTACTGATTTTTTTGTATCACTTGGTAAGTGATGAGTTTATGCTGTATGGATAAGCACTTTTTTCAGAATGCTTCTACTTCCATTCAGGATATCTTTAAACACAATCTTAAAAGATAAAAAGGAAATTTCATCCTAAAATCTCCTGAGAAAAATATTATTGTGAAATAATACAGATGATTACAGTTATTTCTTTCCATGAATGGTAGCCAATTTGTTTTTCTGCTTGTAATTTGTTTGTTATTGAAAATTATTATAAAAAAAGGTTTTTAATAGTATTTTTTTTCATTGGCAAGAACATTCTGTTTCAATGTGTATTTCAGCTGCTTTGCAAACAGTTGTGTTTTTGTTTTTCATCTATTAAAAATATATTTGCTGTCACTAATCACTTGTGTTAAAAAACCAAACTGACCAGTTCTGTGAAGTTCAAAGTTCTTCTTCCTATTTTCTTAACAGACTTTCTTCAATCACAGATTCATGAATAAACAACAGCCATAAAAGTTCATATAGTACACACAATAAGCTAATAAGCTCACCATATCTTCAGTGAGACATTTAATGGCCTGGCAGACAGCAGACGGGTGAGGATGGGTTAGCCCTGATAGGCATGGACAGACCCTGTATGTTGCTGAGCTGCCCTTTTTTCTTTAGGGCTTTCACCTGTTCATGTTGGCATTTTTTTGTTGAGCAGCCAAATATCACTGTCTTAACAACCATATTACTTTTGGGGCTTCTATACATCTGTTTGCCTGGCTTTAGCTCATGTATGTCCAGGTCATGTAGACCTCAGATTGCAAGTACCTGATTCCCTTAGGTGATGGTTACAGTAATTTGTTCCAACAGAAGACGCTATGGATGAGATAGATTATGTGTTCATGGAGATTTGAAGTCTCAAATCCATATTGACATCTATAAAATGTGTTTTTCCAATAATTCCATTTAATCTATTCTGAGTTCCCCAATATTTTTTCTTGTGCAAAGAATAGAAATCCATTAAATGTTGTAGATGTTGCCCACCTACAAGCATATGGATTGTCAGTGATCTGCTGGGGGGAACATTTACTCATCTTTGTCCTTACATTATAGTTTTAGAAAGTTGGATATTACTACTTGCTTAGGTGGTATCTATATCAGTATAACACACTTTTGGACCATCCTCTAGAACTACAGCTGAATGGCATGGAGTGGTCTGTGTCCATGCTGTTAACTTCTTTAACCTTCCAAAATAGTTTGACCATGCATGAACTTCTTAATAGAATGAGCCTTGGCATCTTGCATGGTGCTGAGTCCATGCTACCTCCAGGGCTGAGAAGGTGTTAGTGGGCTCAGTCCAAAACTGTTAGGAACAGATCTAACTATTTTTTGAGAAGAGATGACCACCTTCCAGCATCTTCAGTGTTCCTGAGCACTGTTTGTGCACTTAATATTCAACTAACCTGCATTATGACTTTGTGATAGAAAGGACTTTATTTCAGCTATTTCAGTGCAAATATTTGACCTCTTATTTTTGCAAGGATTCTATATGTAATGATAGAAAATGCACCATCCAGATAAAATTTTAGGTTTGGTTTATACTATAAGCTACTGTTGAATTATTTATTGTATTCTTTGGTAAAATGAACAATTTTATAACAACAGTATGAAAACCAAAAGGGAATTCTGGTCAAGGTCAGCCTGACTTTTCACAGTATATGTTAAAAATGGGTAAATATGCCTCTCACTATTAGCCCCAGATTGTTATTATTAAATGTTGATTATTGTTGTCATACATGTGCCCCCACAAAAATAAAACCACATTATGGTCACTTAATATTGAAGAAGGGTATTTATATGCAGTTCATACACATAAAATCTTAACATTACCTTTCAAAGGAAATGAAAAAGGGCTTATGTGTCATTTTTAATAGATTCATTGTGGGCTACCTCTACTGAAAAAAAGAGGTGTTGAGGCTGTGAAACTAAACTCCTTGAGCAGGGTGTTTGCTTCCTTTGAATAGTACTCCGGGTGAAAAGAATCATAGAATCATACAACCATTTTGTTTGGGAAAGACCTTTAAGATCAGCAGGTCCAACCATAAATTTAACACTGCCAAGTTAATCACTTAATCATGTTGCTAAGCACCCTGTCTCTATCCATCTTTTAAATGTCCTTTCAGTATCTGAAGGGAGCCTACAGGAGAGCAGGAGAGGGACTCTGTCAGGAAGTGTAGCAACAGGACAACGGGTAACAGTTTTAAACTACACGAGGGGAGATTTAGACTGGATATTAGGAAGAAGTTCTTTACTGTGTAGGTGGTGAGGCAGTGGAACAGTTTGCCCAGTTGTGGATGCCCCATCCCTGGAGGTGTTCAAGGCCAGGCTGGATGGGGCTTTGAACAACCTGGCGTAGTGGAAGGTGTCCCTGTCCATGGCAGGGCGTTTGGAACTTGATGATTTTTGAGGTCCTTTCTAACTCTATCCATTCTATGATTCTATATCTCCAGGGCTGGAAATTCCACCATTTCCTGTTCCAATGTTTGACAACCCTTTCAGTGAATACATTTTTCCTAATATCCATCCCAAACTTCCTCTGGTGCAACTTGAGGCCATTTGCTCTTATCCTGTCACTGTAACTTGAGAGAAGAGACCGATCTCTGGCTACATGCTTCTTTCAGGTAGTTGTAGAGAGCAATAAGGTCTCCCCTTTTCTCCAGACTAAACCCCAGTTCCCTCAGATGCTTCTCACATGGCTTGTTCTCCAGGCACTTTCTCCTTTCTTCTTCAGGCCAGTTTCTCCTGGAGAATGCTGTGGGAAATGGTGTCAAAAGTTATACTAAAATCCAGGTATAAAACATCCACAACCTTTCCCTCATCCACTGAGAGGGTCACCTTATCATAGGATGGTCAGGTTTCTCAGGCAGAATGATGGCTGTGTCCACTAGAAGGTGCTCATAGAAAATGTTCCTCTATATCTTTCCATTCCAGGAAAGGATTTTGCTATTTTGTGAAGCAGGAACACTTTTTCTTTGAAGGAACAAATCCTCTTGATTCCAAGAAACCCTATCAGTCCTGATTGCAATAGTCCTAAAGCAAAATGTTGTGTGTTTTTTTATTATCTTAAACACTTTTTTTTTTTTTTCACCANTAAACACTTTTTTTTTTTTTTTCACCACATGAAAGAATCACATCTCTGACTAGGTACACTTATGGGAAGGGGAAAGATGTAGACATGAAATTGTGTCCCACAAACCTGTTCCATGTATGAAAATTCTAAAAGGGGGACTAAGATTACATAATGGCTTTTTTTAACAGAAAATAATTATTTTGTAGTATAATGTATGAAACAACAAAATAGATTATTGCTAGCTTTCTAGTCTTTTCTGCAATTTTTTAGTTTCCTTTGGACATCATTACTTAAATGACCTACAACGTTGTTTCATGGAAGCAGACTGAAGTCACAGTAATGACTTATCCCCTTTTTTGTCAGTTCCCAGGTCTTCTCTGTAAATGAGTAACAAGAAGATGACAGGAGCCTTTGAATGTCTTTTGGGCTTTAATTATAGTTTAATGTGCTTTTCCAGTCTTCTCGGTTTTACTTAAAATGTTGTTCTTGTTCGAAATAAAACCTTTAACAGCTGAAAGCTGTTCTTCCTTTAAAAGAGATTGGGTAACATGTATGGCCCAAGTAATTAGGAGTAACATTTGTCATACTTCTGCTATAAATCACACATCATTTTTTCAAGAAAGGAAAGAGGTTAAAGAAAAAGCAAAGCTTTCTTTGTATTATCACTGTGAGTAGAAATGACTGTGTAGCTGCAGCAGAGAAATAAATGAGGAGCAGGTAATTAATGTCTTCAGTTTGTTTTCTTTTTTATATTCAGT
Organism: Pedionomus torquatus; assembly: GCA_013398155.1. Lineage (NCBI taxonomy): Eukaryota > Metazoa > Chordata > Aves > Charadriiformes > Pedionomidae > Pedionomus > Pedionomus torquatus. The sequence continues at coordinate 45,513 of VZRU01008633.1, forward strand.
GTGCATTGGATCTTTTACCTAATCACTTTAATATGTGCTAATCAGACTTTGTCATTGGAGGCTCATCAGTAGCAGCTGCTTGTGCACAAGATTGAGAACAAAGCAGTCACTTAACCCTAGTCTACTTCTTTTTTGCTTCCATGCACATCTGTCCTCCTGCTGCTTTTGGACTATCTAAGATGTGACTACATGTCAAAACAAAGTTGTGAGACCTGATTATCTCAGCATTAAAAATGAATTTGCTGTATAAATTGTAGGATATCTGTTTGCACATAAATCCAAAGCTACAGGTTCTGCTATACATGACTACCTTTAAAGGAGGTGAGGCAGCTCACATAAGACCATTCACAACAAGCACTTAGGAGTACCTTGGGTGCCAACCCCACTCTTACATCTCCAAATGCTGGAGGTGCAATCCCTACCATGTAACAATGTCCCCTAACAGTGTTTGCTGGGGCGAGGTGCTTTCTGATTACACCCTTTATTCAGGTGCCCTTTTGAAATACCAGAGAGGTGGAGAAAGAGATCTCCCCGACCTAGATTTATTCCACTTGAAAGCTCCTCCTGGTTTAGTCTTTTAGAACAATAATTCTCTCATCTAGAGCAGGGGAGAGAAGGGGAACTGAGCTTTAGAGCACCATCTGGGCTGGTGGGTCACTCAAAACCTTTTAAAAGAATCCTCCTGTTATTTTGTGCATATGTTGTTTCAGCTCTGTCTAACATGACACATAAGGCACTAATTAGCTGGTTTCTTCTCACTTGCCCAGATCACCATTAGTCTTGTCACTGTTGTGGTAAGTGTGAAAAACAGCTAACATATTTTGAATATAAAAGGTTACTATTCATTTACAAAGGAAATTATACTGAAATGTGCATATTCCTGGGCATGTAATATTCTTTTCTTTGCATGCAAACCTTCTAATGAAACATCCTTAAGATTTTACTGACCATGTGACAAATCAAAAATTTTGTCAGCAGCTAACAGAGCCTGCTGATACTAGACTTTGGTACCTCCAGGAAACTAGCAACTTCTACCAAAATATAAATTTGCTTTTAGTATCTGCTGTCATTTTGCCTCGTAGTTACATTTCATTACAGGACTGAGAAAATGATCTGTTAAATATTCTGACATTAAAATTGGATTCCCCTCACTTCCTTCTTCTCCCTCACTCCTGCATTAGCCCTGTTTCTTGGGCAGGCAGTTTCATCAGAGGAGATTCAAGCAGCTGTGAGAGTGTGAGTCTGCATCACCAAAATGAGCAGTTCCTAGCTACCATTTTAGTAAGCAACCAGAAAATGAAGCTGGAAAAATACTGCAAGCTAAAATAGTTCTCTGTGTCTTTCACAATTTATTTATTTGCTTGTTTGTTTAATTTGGACCCATTTCCCAAGCAAGTCTGTCATGCGCTCTGGTAACCCATTGAGCTGGCACAACTGACTGGAGCTCTCTCTGAGATTGTTTCCTCTGAATTGCAGCCTGTTCCCTGCTGAGATCAGCTGGGAAGAAAAGTGCTAGTGAAACCCAGCTGATTCTATGCCTTAATCAAGCCATGCTCATCACTAAAAATGCAAGAAAGCCTAGTGGGGAATGTGCTTTCCTTAATTGAACAGATCCTCATGCATTTCTACAGAAAAAAAGGAGTATTATATACTGGGGATTTGCTTGCTTATTAAGCATGATTATCTGTTGGTATATTTGTTACAGACCCTGAAGGAATTATTTTTGTCTCTAACATGCTGATCTGGTTGCTGTAGAAGCTTAACTATATAGTATGAGATCAGTTGTGTTGAGTAGAGTCTCAGAAATGGAAAGTGATTGAGAAGAAAGCACGTTGCGTCAGTATCTCTGCAGCTGTAAAAGAACTAGGAACCAGGTCTGTCTCAGTGTCAGCTGAGAATACCAAAACCAAGAGTAACCTTGGTAAACTAAGAACATGCAACATGCACGAACAGCTCATTGTTTGATATTTTTGCTTAGCCTCCAGGTTATCTCAAGCTTTATTGTTATGAATACAAGTTATGATTTTTGTCCTTGCTCATGTGTGAACAGACTGGAAAATTTCTTCCCAAAGAATGTCAGCTTTTAGATAGTTTTTATCAACTGGTAGTGCAGAGATTGCTGATACTAAATAAAGAAATTGCATTTACTTATTTAAGCACAACAAACTAAATTTTACATGACAGATATGTTGTCCTTAATTTTTTTTTTTATTAGATACAGTAATAAAAAAAAAACAAAACACAACAATAAATTTGCTTGAATCTCTGCAACAACATTGCTCGTTCTATACACTCCTAGATAATTACTTATGGCATTATTAGAGCATCCAAGGGTTGTTTCTAGGGACTCTTCAGTGGTTCTTAACAAATCTTAAAGCTTTTCATGTTTAGAATATAAGGGTAAAAGTCTTCCTAAGACATAAAACCCCTAGTGGTGTAGAGAAGCAAAAATTGTACAATTGGACCAGCTTAATGGTCCATTTCTGCATCATCTATGGATAGTGTTTGTGTATGTGAAGGAAGAGAGAATGAGGGAAAGAGTCATGTTTAAATTTCCTAAAATTATTTAGATCACATTTTAATTTTTGGAGATCCCAGAGACTCTTCTAGTAACATTCTCTGAAATTCCATTGGAAATTTTTTTGATATTAAGACAATCCATACATCTTCTAAATCCCTTTGTTTTCATTTTTTATATTTATGTCTTACAAAAAATATAATTAAGAAGTTCCAGCAAACTCCTCTTTAACATCTTAAATGGAGTCTTTATTTGTACTATACTGAACTGAACTATATTGAACTGAATTGTTGTACTGGGTTTGTCTGGCAAGGCTTTTGTAGAAGGGGGCTATAGGGGTGACTTCTATGAGAAAATGCTAGAAGGTTCCTCCATGTCCAACAGGGTTAATGCCAGCAGGCTCAAAGATGTACATGCTGCTGACCAAGTCTGAACCCATCAGTGACAGTGGTAGCTCCTCTGGGATAAAGTTGTAAGAATGGGGAAAAAGACATGCACAACAGCAATTGCAGCTGGAGAGCAGTGAGAATATGTGAGAGCAGCAACTCTGCAGACACCAAGGTCATTGAAGAGGGGCGGGTAGGAGACGCACCAGATGCCAGAGCAGAGATTCCCCTGCAGCCCCTGCTTAAGACCATGGTGAAGCAGGCTGTCTCCCTGCAGCCCATGGAGGTTAAGAGTGGAGATATCCACCTGCAGCCTGTGGACAACCACACACAGAAGCAGGATGATAAATCCAAAGGAGGCTGTGACCCTGCAGAGAGTCCACAGTGGAGCAGTCTGTTCCTGAAGGACTGCACTCCACTCTGAGCTGGAACAGTTCATGAAGAACTGCAGCCCATGGGGAGGACTCAGATTGGAGAATTTTCTGGAGGACTCTCTCCTGTGGGAGAGAATTGACCAGGGGAAGTGTGAGGACTTCTCCCACTGAAAAGGAAGGAGTGGCAGAGGCAATGTGATGAATTGACTGCAACCCCCCTTTGCTCTTTGGTTGTTCCACTGGGAGGGAGGAGGTAGAGAAAATTTAGACTTTTTTGTATTTTAAGAGTCTCATTCATTTGATGGGGCATGATGGAAGAAAATTTTCTTCTTTACTATAATACAGACAGAAAACACATCAAAACCAACTATTTTCATGTTAAATCAAGTGAGATTCCTGAACAGCAATAATTTACTGAGCGTATTCTGTATAGGTATGCGTTGCTGACTACATGCAATGAGTATGTCCGTGTGAGGGGGGAGATGTTACATTAACAAGGAAGATTAACTTGCCTTACACTTAGCTGACCAAAAAATAACCATCAGTATAATCCTCAGAAATGTAAAATGAATGCTTGCAACTGTGCTGCATTTGGCCAACACCAAAAGGGAACAGCATTTTCAGACTATACAGTATTAGTAACAGTTCTGCCTGGTAAATATCTTTTTTTTTGAAAATGGAAATACCATTTTTTTCCATAGAAAAATTTACATTTTATAGTGACAGTGCATTTATCCTACTGCCTATTAAAAAAAATGAAACCAGGCTCCCTGCATTCCTCTCTCACTTTTCAAACGTGCAAAGGTTTTGCATATTTCCACATGAAACTTCTGTGTTTTTTTCCTTTGTATTTATAAGGTTTAGAGGAAAATAGTTCTGACAGGAGGAAAGAGGGGAAGTGAAACATTTTGTCTCTGGTCTTTTCATTCCCTCAATACCTTTGGAATGAAAGGAACAGGAGATATTGCATCAACTACCATTATATCTTCCAGCAGAATGCTATTAATGAAAAAAATTAACCAATAATATTCCCAAGGTAGCACCCTGCAACACAGTCATACATTTTCATAAGCTAGTTTACATACTTTATCTGCCAGCTCTTGTTGATATAAACTAAGGATGACTCACTTTATGTGGTGGTTTGTGATGCTCAAAACTTTACAGACTCACAGTTTTAAAAAAAGTCATTCTAGCTTTGAATTCTCTGAAATGTCTCATGGCATTTGTCATCATTCGCTGAATGTGGGATTAAAATTAAAGACAAAGAAATAATTGCAAGGGAATACGTCCACATTTTACAAACAAATAATTAGGTAATAATATTCCTAAGTAATCTACATGTACAGGAAGATTTTTAAACGTCTGTGGTTAAACTCAATAGAGACAGATTTCCAGCAGGCTAGCTAGCTACCCTAGTGCATTTCCAGTATAACATTATTTCAAGTTTCAGCAATGTATTTCTTTAATAAAAATTCTAGAAGAAATAAAAAGCACCTGTAGAAAAAAAGAGCATTCCAAACTGGCTTTGAAGAGTGCCTAGAGTTAAAGTGAATTTTATAAAACCAATGCCAAGCTTGAAAACCTCTCATGAAGACCTATAGTCATAAACAAAAAAAAGATCATAGACAAGAGGACCAGGAATAACTTTTCTTTTGATGCTGGGAAAATTGCACTTTTAGAAGACTCTATTGTCTGAAATCATGAAAATATTTACTATATGGCTAGCCAGGCTCTGTGAGATTCAAGGTCTCGGTGTTTTTGAGCCTTGCCAGGTGCAGGGACAAGGAGGAGGAGCAAGGCCTGGACATTTGCCCCAAGCTGGCCAACAGGATTATTTCATACCGTGAACGTCACATTCAATATAAATTAGAAAAGTTTGCTGCGTAGTGGGCTCTCCCTTGATGGCGGCGATCCAGACAACTCCTTGCCACACTGCCGGACCCCTGAGGCCTCCCTTTCTTCCAAAGCCCTTGCACTCGCAGTGTCCAACACTTGCTGTCCACTGCTGGGAGTGCACAGCTTCTGCTGATAGAGTTGGCTGAGAATACTTCTTGTAAATCTTATATCAGTGTTGGTATTAATACTGGTTCTTTAATATCTTTGTTAGCTATTTAATCTTATTCTATTAGATCTATTTACATGTCAACCCTTGTGTTTCTTTGCATTCCCCAATTCTCCTTTCCTCGGTGGGGAGGGGTCATCGGGTGATAGAATAAATGTCTGCACGACAATAAATTGTTATGGGTTTTCTCAAACCATAATGCATGAATAGAAACAAATGTAGCATTTGGAAATGCATGATGATACAAGGACCGAACAAGGTGATTATACCATAAATATATTTCAGCATTTCTTATGGCACCTCTCAACAAGATAGCCACAGCAAATTTGAAGTCATCATCTATCCTGACCTGAAAAAGTGATCCCTGATGCTATGCTTTACTTTCCCCACATGCCCCCAACATTTGGGTAGACTGAAAACATTCTGTCTGAATAGGCCTGACAACAGCCTTCATTTTGAGGAACCAACAAGTCTCTGGATGCACATCCTCTTAGTGTGCTCTCCAGCCAGTACTGTTTCACAATCTGTGGGCTGAAGAGCACCCATTGGCTGGCCTAAACCCTGTCCTCTCTCATGGAAAGCACCAAAGAAGAGGAACTGTGAAATTCTTGAGTGTGAGAAAGTGATTGAATATCATTGCAAACTGCAGTGCCACAGAGAAGAAAAAGTAACATGCAAGCCAGTATCAGTTCACCCCCTTTAAAGCTGAAAGCAATCGTGACAAAAGCTTCTGGTTAATGAACTCCAAAAAGCTGTTGACAGATGTAAGACAATTAGCATGGTTACCTTGCATCCCACTAGAATATGAGAAATCTTCAATCAGCATGAGCAAACTAATTTTTATTTCATACCCAGATCTAAAGCAAAATGAAAGGACTCCACAGCTGCTTACCCACAACTTTCTCAGGAGCTTTTCTCCAGAAAGAAAGACCAGAATGAATGACAGAAGTAGAGATTGTCTTTACAAAGCAGTATTGCTCTCTTTGGTTGCAGGTTGTTGTTGTGTGTGTTTTGTTAACTAAACTCAATAGTTACATGCTTATGCAGTTTACTCTTTCTGCAACATGTTGTCATCTTATTTGCCAAAAAAATTAATCAAGAACTTTTTGAGTATCATGGGAAAATGTTAATTTCTACCACAACTATTCATATGTTTCTTCTATTCTCTGATGCCAAAACAGAGCATGATTTCACTGGCTAGCTGTTCAGTTTCGACATTTCTTTATCTCAAATTAAATGTCTTTTGGATAATCTATGTACAGAAGTATTTTGTGAAGTGTCAGCACAGTTACCACCACTTCTTGCCCTTAACCAGCTACCATAGTTAAATCTATAAGAAGTTATAATGTTAGAAAAAAAATTTAGTGGTTTTATTAATGGTAAAGCAGTAAAGTGGTTTTACTCATTACTAATTTATTCCAATTAGTATTTTTACTAATTCATGGCTTTACTGCTAGCTATGAAACTTCCCAATTGTAAAAAAAAACCGTATCTTTTCCTACTAAGCTCAGGTTCTGTGAGAAAAATTAGAAATCTTTTAATGTTGTAAACAAGGAAGCAACGTTCAACCTACCTTCCAAATAAGTGAACAAGAGCAAGAAGGAAAAGATGTACTTTTTAGCTCATTCAGAGGAATGCATGATCTTTTTTCGCTCAAAAGCAACTTGTACAGAAACTGCCAAACATTTAATTTATTGCATACAAATCAGATATTACTCATGGTTGTAGGGAGTCACAATAAGTAGGGCATTTATTGTATGTCTTATATAGCTATGTTTTATTGTACTATAAAGGGGAACTGTGTACCTATCTTGCTGTCATATGTCTAGAACACCAACACATTATCTTTCCTGAGATTGCATCGAATTACAATCTAATCTTTTAAAGCTGTTAAACCAAATAATAGAATTATCTACATGATATCATAAAATTTTACATTTTGAAGATTACATAACAGAGCATCCATTTCACATGTTACTCTGTTTCCAAAAAATGTTCACTTCCTTTAGATGTTTCATTTCACAAAATCAAGTTTCAGTAAGAGATCTGTGCAGCCTAGGAAAAAAAAATTAGAGTCTATTCAAACTCCCTTATCTGTGTGCAACTTAGAAGATTCCTTTTTGAGAAGCAACTGAACAAACAAATGAGGTGTGAGAGGTCCCTTTGCAGAGCGGCTCAACGCTGAGAACTGCAGTGATGATTACTTAAGTCTCAATTGTATGCTGACAGCAGATGCAGAAGTAGTAGCAGCAGCCAAAACCAAGAGACCCCTTGATTCACATAAGCAGCTTTTCTTTTTTATTCACACACATCCAGCTATATTTATAGGGCTAGTTTTGGAGTTGTTTTGTCAAACAGAAAGAGCATTTCCATTCTCACAGAATGCAACTGTCTTTAGCCACATAGTCTCCGCATACACACTCCTCCAGGTGGTTTTCCAGACTGACCTTCACAGACATACACACAGGTGCTTTTTTTCTGTTTGGGCAGCTCAAAACAACCTTGCTCTCAAAGCAATATAGTCTTAATTCTGATTAAGTTTTGTTTGATCTGCTGTATGTTCAGAAGAGTTCTAAAAACAGTCTTGATCAATCTTCCAGATGTTCTGCATAGCTGCAACAAAGAACCACGGGATTTTGCCATTAACTCTTTAATTCCTGTTATGAACTTTGCCCTTCATTGTTCTTAAGAGATCTACCAGTAAAATCAAATTTATTATGATGAAGTATAAATGTCTTTAGCTAAGAAAGTCCTGGTTATCTGCTCCTCAGGATTTTCTGAAGAAAGTGTCAGGTTCTTTATTCTTTTAAAGGTGCATCTTGATGCTAAGAATTCAGTTGATAAACCTGAAGGACAGACAAGAGCTAAACTTTGTCTTTTAAAACTTTTACTATGTCTGCAAAGATTATCAAGCTGCTTACCAGGCTTTTTGTTACTTATTACAGGTACCATAAAAACAAATAGATTTGATTTTTGACTCTCTTCAGAAAATATGTATTCCAAATATCATGATTTTTAGTGGTTAAATTTTAAATCAGCACATGCCTTCAGTGCTTGGCATTATACCTCCATACACATTTGAAGAAATTTTATACAGACAATAAGAAAAGCAGTGGTTCATGAAAGTAGTGTTCCAATAAGGGCAAGTCCTATCTTCTCTTTATTTCATTGGAGTAATACAAAGTAAAATATTGAACTTTCTAGAGATACTAATTCCAATAAAGCTCTAGAAATCTCTTCCATGTCTAAAATGTAATGTTGCAGAACATACTGTGTTATCATCTGTTACCATTAGTTAGTTAGAAACAGAGTTACCAAACACAAATTTTTTTAAATGGACTCCCAAATATCTGTGTTGTTCCGCAGGCTGATGGAGAAATTATTTCTGGATACAGATATAAAAGTGAGACCTATGCCATTATATTTATTTCTTTAAATGCAGAGAATAAAAATGACAAAACTGAGAAGATAAGTTCAGACCTCAACATTTTTAAAGGTTGGACATTGATAGCTTTTAGGGAGCCACAGTTGAGCTGTACTGTTGAATAAATTTTGGGCATACTTAGTCCTAGACAAGAAAAAAAACAAACAACAAACTTCCACATCTTTGGCAACTCACCGACATTGATACCTGATTAAACTACCATCAGCCACTTACTCCTGAATATCTTTAGAAAAACTCTAAGTAATTTAAAGAAGATGTTATTTATCTGTTGCTCGTATAAATGACAGTTGCTACTCTACTGGTACTTCCTATAAGCCTTGGATTCCATGGACATTCTCTTTAAAAAAAAATAGTTGAACATAAATTATGTCTCTTTCTCAGTGACACAGACAACGACTCTTATCCTTTGTGTTTAGTTGTTGACATTATCTCAGTCTATCTCAGACTATATACAGAGTGGCTTAAATGTAGATGCTTTTCAATTCAGGGTATAAATTTTGGAATGCTTTCTTTCCCACTGAAAAATTTTATGAGTTATAAGGGGAAGAATTTAATCCTGCCAGCAGCACGATTAATGTATTAACAAAGTGATATTTAATGTACCCAGTGGGAAGTACTAAAACTTCATCACTGTCCTGTTTTAATGGTCTAAACCTTAATCTTTCAATAACTGCACAGCATTGAACTTTTTGTTTACCTCAAGCTACAAACTAACTTTAATAGGTTTGTTGTAAGATGAAACAACAGGATCTAAGGTTTATTTGGTTTTACACTCATTAGGTCTACTGCTTGCAGAAGAAAATTAGAAGAAACAAAGAGAAAGGGCAGAAACAAAGTGAAAGAAGTGACCAAAAGCATTCAAAGTTTTTACACTTAATTAAAATGCTGCTTTAAGAGTACTTTCCAGTTTTTCCCAGTAGGCTCCCTTGAAACCAAACTCTGAATGAAAACAAAGTGATCTGGAACTCAGTAATCAATTCTGAGAAGTAATATTAGTTAGCACCAGCAAGGGTATTGACCCTTGAGAGTCTGACCCTAAGAGTCTAGACACAGATCCACAGACCCATTACTGTAACTTAGTTGTATATAGGAATCTAAACAACTTGGTGAGTGTAACTCATCCCTTTTACTTTATATTTCATTATTTAATTTATTAAACAATAATGGATTGCAAACTAATCTTAATTTTTGCATGTTTTAAATTATTAGCAAGCACTGAGAGAGTCATTGAAAAATAAAGTCATCCAGGTTTCTAGTTTTTTATTGCATACAATCTGGAGAGAGAAAGTGTTATCTGGTTTTAAGTAACAGGAGAGATAAAACAGACTTAAATGACTATTGATGTTTATCAAGTGGATGCTTCTAGTTATTTTGTCAATTTAGATGTCTCTTGATGTGCTCAATTTAAAGGGCTATTGGCTATTTGATACTTTTAAGGGAGTCTAGAAAAGCCAAGAGAACATTTTTTGTTTGTTTCTTTGCTTTTCCTACATGTTCTCTGTTTGTTTAATAAATTTTCTGTATTTGATAGGGAATAAGTTGAGCAGGGACTTTTATTGCTATGCATTCCTAGATAAGATCATTAATTTGGCTTAATTTTTGATCATTTTTTTTTTAATTATTGTTATCCATTTCAATTTTCATAGAGCAGGTAGAACTCTCTGCATGCATTTGTCTTCTTGTTTTATTCAATAAACTTCATTAATTATCACTCTGTCTTTCACCAAAGAAATACATATTCACTAATAGTTGGCGAGACTAAAAGTTACTTTAATTTGGTACAAATTATAACAAGTTAAAAGTTAAGTAGCATAAGATGATTAGACATCTCAGTGCACTGTTGGAAGAATCTAAAAGCTTATTTAATGCTTATTCCTTGCACATCAAGCTTATTTATTTCAACAAAACATTTTTGGTCTATGTTAAATACTGTCTCCAGGCTTAAGCATCTAAATTCAAAACATTTGCAGCCCAAAATGAAGAGGCAGGATCTTGCATGACAGAATCAAAAGTTCATGTTAAAATTATATTTCACCCTGCAAGTTAAAAAAATCTTAAAGTTTTAAAACAGAAACTAATAGCAATGTATAATATTACTTGTTTTCTGTATGAGGAGCTGTGTGCTGTTTCAGGTCTTATGCTATATCATTAATAGCTAAAATGTAGAGGAAAGCATAATACTCAAAGTGAAAAGTTTGTCTTATTGTAACTCTTCCTCTCTTTTCCCATAATTTTTTTTATCGCTGTATTCCATCTGTTCCAAACAGTTTAAGCTTTAGTTGGTTCTCTTCCTTTCAGGGAGAGTGTGCAAGAGATTCACAAATTGAAGGAAGTAGATGAAAAGCAACAAAAGTTCCTGGATGTGAAAAAACAAAACAAAAAAACCCCAGCCATCCACCATGTTAACATTGCAGGTGCCTCCATCACAGCTGCACACCAGTGCAGTGGTGGTATTTTAGTGCCTCTGTTTTTCTCAGATTTCTCAGCATCTCAGGTCTTCAGATTCTGATGACTCTTACCCTAGAGGAAAGCAACCCTAAAGTGATAAAAGTGATAAAAGCAGCAGAAGTGATGAAAGTGATAAAGACTACTCCCATCTGTGCTCCCACTTACTACTCTGTCATTGGAAAGATTTATCAGCTGACGCCTCCAGGTAGATAATGAAGTGTGTTAATGTTAGTTTGACCAGGGGATTGTTTCTCAGAACATTTTAGCTCTCTTCATAGAGTGCTGTGCTTCCAATTGCATGTGTAATTTAGATCGAATTGCTGAAAATTAGTCTCTGTTCTTTGCTGTAAAGCTAACTGTGAATTCTTTCATAGTACAGCACTTTAAAACTTTATCAGCTACACATGTAATGTGATCAATTATTGCTAGAAAATTGCATTCAAATGCAAAATTTTGCATTTATTTCCTTCCCTGTTAATTTCATGTATGTCTTTAAATAGGAATTTGTAAATGTTTCTTGTTTTACTATAGCGCTTTCTATAGCCTGCCTCAAAAGTCTGCCATATATTTCGAAGCAAAGGGTTTAGTACTTTTTTTTTTTTTTAATGTGCCAAATTCCACTTTGACAAGCCAAGTTTAAGTATTTTCTGCCCACAAAACAAAACCCTGAATAAAAGGCTAGCAGTATCCATAGAGGACACCCTCATTGATTCATATACAGTATACTGGCACACACACTAGTATGTCTGAACCACACTTCCACTAAAACTGATACAGATAAACATACAGCACTTGTAAAAGACTGTCCACATCCCTCTAAAACAATTTGACTAGATTCTGAACCAGTGTTATGCCTACATATGTGCCAAATGCCCTAGTAAATGGTTAGTAAATGTAAATGTAATTTTATCCTTCCCTTAAAGAGAGGAGATAAGGTACTTTTTATCTACAATTCATCAGTTCTGTTTCATGACATTGTAATTTAAATAGGTAGTGTTGTGATGATAAAGCATCTAGAAGCAATATTTTCAGTTTTTTATTAGCAAGTCTTTCCATGAACTTTATGTAATCTATAAAAAATAAGGTATTAATAATTGTATAGGAAATTTTAGTGAATTGAGTTGTTTCGTATTTGTTTGAAAGGTAGCAACTTATCTCACTTATACTCAGAAAAAAAACAATATAAGATCAGCTGGTCATACTTTTCTGTTGTCACAACTCTGAACAGTAAAATTGAATTCTTTTCAGTTTATATGAAAGACTCTAGAAAGTCATATAAATATAAGGTTATTTCATTAAAACTGTAAAACAGAAAATTGGTTCATTTTACCTTAAACCAGGACACATTTAAATAGGACACCGTGATGTGTATGATTGCATTTTATTATAAAAGGAAGTGTGACATCATAGGGTTGATTTCTAGGAATAAGAAAAGAGGACTAAAGGCAGTATGAAGCTGCTAATCCAATAATTATTTCATATGGAGAATGAGCCAGTTTATAGCTCCTTTCCAAAATTTCAATATTTTATTCTTTCTTTTTTTCCCTCTCTTACCTGTCATCCCTGTAATGGGTAGGATGTTAGATACTTAAAGTTTATACGGGCATTGATACTTCGTTACATTCCTTGTCACTACAAGTGATTCTCCCCAGATGCATTCACTTTTAATGTGCAATGAATAAACTGTTTAAAAGTTGCAAAAGAAGGGCTGCCAGTAAATAAATGTATTTGCCTTCTCAATTAAACAGATAAAGACTCTTCTACTCATTTAGACAATGTTGAGTGCTTCTATTTCATATAAAAACTAATAACAAAAGTTATATGGGTAATTGGCAAGTAAGGCTTTAAATAATAAATATACTATATTGTAATTATTGCAATATGGATTTTGTTATCATTGTGTTAGGCAGAAGTGGCCATCAAACCCTCTTGGTATCTGCATTCTGAATGAAAGTAGTCAAAACCATCTGACAAGATTTAAAAAAAAACCCCACAAACTCATAGTAATAGAAAATTGGCAAACTGAGACTTCAGAATCACGAATGCTATTGCTTCAGCATAATGTATTATCATTCTAGAAGATTCAAGTCTCATTATCTCTGCTAGGACAGAGAGACAATATGCTTATTTTAACAAATATGCAGATATTGAGAAGCTATTTGTTAATAGAGCTCTCCAAGTTTGTTTGTCTTCTTGCTACAATGTAAAAAGTCAGAGCTGGCAGATGCATTTCAAATAACTGAAATGTGGGATACAGCAAACTATGGACACAAGATAATTACAATAGAGTAGGTTTTACTATTTTATTTAATTAACCAGGTTTTACTAAGTTTTGTTTTGGAATACTCTGTTTCTAATTAGCCAGTGTGAGGGGCTGACCCTGACCGGATGCCAGGTGCCCACCAAAGCTGATCTATTGCTCTCCTTCTCAGCTGGAGAGGCGGAAAGAAAATATAATGAAAAATATAAGAAAATATAATGAGTCAAGATTCACCAACTACCTCACGTCCATGGGCAAAAGAGACTCAACTTAGGAAAAAAATATTTTTAATTTATTGCCAATCAGATCATAGTAGGATAATGAGAAATAAAATCAAATATTAAAAAAAACACCACTTTCTCCCTACTCACCCTTCTCTTTTGTTTGAACTTCTCTCCCATTTTTTCACAAAATCACAGAATGATATAGGGTTGAAAGGGATCTCTGGAGATCATCTAATCCAACAACCCTGCCAAAGCAGGTCCTCCTAGAGCAGGTTGCACAAGAACTTGTCCAGGCAAGTTTTGAATGTCTCCAGAGATGAGGTCTCCACCCCCTCTCTGGGCAGCCTGTTCCAGTGCTCTGCTACCTTCAAAGTGAAGAAGTTCCTCCTCAAGTTTAAATGGAACTTCTTATGTTCAAGTTTGTGCCCATTTCCTCTTGTTCTCTCACTTGGCATCACTGAAAAAAGACTGGCCTTGACATCCACCCTTTAAGTATTTATAGGTGTTGATCAGATGTCCCCTCAGCCTTCTCTTCTTTAAACTAATAAGACCCAGTTTCCTCAACCTTTCCTAGTAAGAGAGTTGCTGCAGGCCCCCAATCATCTTTGTCATCCTCTGTTGTATCCTCTCAAGCAGATTACTGTCCTTGTTGAACTGGGGAACCCAGAACTGGACACAGTACTCCAGATGGGGCCTCACCAGGGCAGAGTAGAGGAGGAGGATAACCTCCCTCAATACTAAAATTAGTGTTATCTTATGCAGTGCAGAGAGAGCTTCAAAATATTGTAATAAAATAACAAATAGTTGTTCTGAAGCACTGCATTACTACATCACTTTTGGTTAGTTTTGCTGTTTTTTTCTTGCATGGGAAATGATTATATTTAGAAAGAAAACCTATAGTAATGTAAGATGGTACTTCTGCTCTTCTTCTTCCTAGTAAAGGATAATAAAATCCAAAAGTATGTTTTTTGCAGATGTAAATGTTTATTACCCTTTGCAGTACTCCTTGCTCTAATACAGCTAGGAGTAAGTGTAATATTAACATTATGTAATGTAGTGATTCATCCCTATTCAAAATATCTTAAATAATTTTTTATCTATCGCAAGGAAAATACATTGAAGCTGAAATACTAGAGCCACTTTGGTTTCAAAAATGTTGTTATAATAATTGACAGGAAAGCAGAGACAAAATAAGCTAAGTTTGTTTATCAAAAAAAGGTTGAATGGAATATTACAGGTCTATATGGGTATATATCAAGCAAAGAAAACATGTAGACACACACACACCAAAAAAAGCATATTTTTTCAGTAAATATATTGAGGTTGGAAATTAAAGGAATTTTCTAGCAATCAGTGTAATGAGGATCTGGAACATCCTGGGGAAATTCAAAGGAGCTATAGGAGCTAGAAACCTAGCTGAATTTAAGACAAAGCTCCATACACTCTGTAGGTGACTACATGAGCTATTTATGTATAATAAGCAGGGTGACCCGTGACATTTTATCTAGTATGAAGGTTATTAGTCATGTAACAGATGACCTATTTTTTCAAAGACCCCCTACAAATACATTACCTAAATCAACCTGTGGTAAGCAAGGATGCTGTCAGACTGAAATGAAGTAATGAAACTGAATAGAAATTTAAATTACTCTTATACAAGGTACCCACTTTAATATATGTTTTATTTTGAAGAACATTTTTCCATTTTTGCAGAACATGCATTTTTTAAGTCAGAGAATTCACTTTCAAAATCTGTTTAGGATTGTTTATTAATTTGCATTTCAAATCTGCTGCATTTTTTACTAACACACCACACTTGTATTTTCAAGGGTATGTAAAAAAAATCTGAATTAATCTGAATCACAGAGACTAGCCAATTGTAATGAAACTTGCAGATACCTTTGACCTGAAATGTAGTGTATTATTAATAATTCTTTTCCCCACATTAATAGGATAAAAATGAGCATATTGTATATAATTTAATATTCATTTTCAGGACCAATATTACATATTGCTTCTTTTATTCAAGCTTGCTTGTTTTCTTCTTGACCCATTGACCAGAGTGAAAAAAACCAAAAAAGATATAAATGAAGAAGCTAAAAAGATAATTTTCTTTAAATTAAAAGATAAGATGTTAATAGTCTCAACTAAGTGTTCTCAGCAGGAGGCTTCGTAACTAGAACTTTTATTATTGAAGTAGCATTTTAAATATTCAGGCTACTAGGGTAAGTGAATAAGCCAAAATTGCAGGAATTGCTTTAGAGTGGTGGTTTGTGGTCAGTAATATGCACCAAAACAGTTAGGACATGCATACCCAAGAGGAACTCTTTTTTCCCTCTTTTTATTTCCCTGTCATCTGTAGCTCAAACAACATAAACTAATCAATAATATTTTAATATTAGAACTTAAATTTTCTGTTTATCTCCATAAAAATCTGGATTTGGAAAATAAAAATAAAAACTTAATTTAAAATTTTCATTTCAAATTTTAAAAACAGTCAGCTAGAGTTCGAGATATGTCATGCTGCAGCTGTAGTACAAATCCCCATGCCACAAGGAAACTAGAAATCATAGAATGGTTAGAGGTAGAAGGGACCTCAAAGATCATCAAGTTCCAATCCCCCTGCCATGGACAGGGACACCTCCCACTAGGCCAGGTTGCTCAAAGCCCCATCCAGCCTGGCCTTAAACACCTCCAGGGATGGGGCATCCACAACTTCTCTGAGCAATCTGTTCCAGTGCCTCACCACCCTCACAAGAAAGAATTTCTTCCTAATATCCAATCTAAATCTCCCTTCTTCTAGTTTAAAACCATTACCACTTGTCCTATCAGTACACTTCCTGACAAAGAGGCCCTCTCCTGCTCTCCTGTAGGCTCCCTTCAGATACTGGAAGGCTGCAATAATGTGTCTTCTCTTCTCCAGTCTGAGCAGCCCCAGTTCTCTCAGTCTATCCTCATAGGAGAGGTGCTCCATCCCTCTAATCATCTTCATGGCCCTGTGCTGGACCCGTTCCAATAGTTCTATATCCTTTCTCTGTTGAGGACTCCAGAGCTGGACACAGTACTCCAGGTCTGATCTTATGAGCACAGAGTAGAGGGGTAGAATCACCTCTTGTGACCTGCTGGTCACACTTCTTTTGATGCAGCCCAGAATATGGTTGGCCTTCTGGGCTGCCAGTGCACATTGCTGGCTCATGTTGTGTCAGAGTGGGAGACACACCCGGAGTAACGATGCAGTCTCAATATGAGTNCTACATGACTGATAGAGCATTGCTGCCCATGCGAAGGAATTTGTCTTCACTTTCTGGACTTAGTTATGCCTAACTTGTTTATCAGTTCATTACTTCCCTCTCCAGGTGCAATCAAGGATGAGTCACTTTGCCCTTTTATATCTAGTCGTGCAGCTACGGCTTGCTAAAAACTAGATTGTTCATACCAATGAGATCATGTCCTTTATCACTTAACTATTCTTCCACAATTCCCCCTTCTTGTTTTTGAGCAATCCAGGCTTGATTAGTAATTTTGAACAGCAGTTTCTNATCCACAAGCAATCCCAAGTCCTTCTCCTCAAGCCTGCTCTCCAGCCATTCTCTACCTAACCTGTGCCTGGGATTGCCATGTTCCAGGTGCAGGACCTTGCACTTGGCTTGGTTGAACTTTATGCAATTTTCACTAGCCCATCTCTCAAGCCTCTCCAGGTCCCTCTGGATGGCATCCCTTCCCTCCAGTGTGTTGACCACACCACACAGCTTGGTGTCATCAGCAAACTTGCTGAGGGTGCATTCTATCCCACTACCCATGTCTCCGACAAAGATGTTAAATAGTATTGGTCCCAGTACTGACCCTTGAGGGACACCACTCATCACCAGCTGCCACTTGGACACTGAACCATTGACCACAACACTTTTAAGTGCAGCCATCCAGCCAATTCCTTATCCACTGAGTGGTCCATCCATTGAATCCATGACGTTCCAATTTGGAGACGAGGATGTCTTGTGAGACAGTGTCAAATTCTTTGCTTAAGTCCAGGTAGATGATGTCCATTGCTCTGCCTTTATCCACCAAGTTTGTGGAAGTATCATAGAAGGCCATCAAATTTGTCAGGCAGGATGATGCCCTAGATGAATCCATGTTGGCTGTCTCAAATCACCTCCTTATTTTCCATGTGCCTTAGCAGAGATCCCAGGAGAATCTGCTCCGTGATCTTGCCAGGCACAGAGGTGAGACTGACTGGCCTGCAGTTTCCTGGGTCGTCTTTTTTCCCTTTTTGAATATTGGGGTTATGTTCCCAGGAATTTCACCAGATTGCCACGATTTCTCAAATATGATGGAAAGCAGCTTGACAACTTGGTCTGCCAGCTCCCTCATGACCTGTGGATGGATTTCCTCAGGTCCCATTAACTTATGCACCTTCAGGATCCTCAGGTGCTCTTGAACCTGATTTTCTCCTACTGTGGGCAGTTCACCATTCTCAGAGAAATATCAATGATGCCATGAAAAATCCAGGAAACAGAAGGATAAATATACACTACTATTCTGTATTATCACTAGACATCTAGTTCCATGAGCTGCTATATAGCGTATAAAAATGTAAATCTTCTTATCACACTTAAATGCTTCTTTTGTATTTCATGATCTTGATGCAATAAATTTATTCTGTCATGTAAAATATTTGGTTTTAATCATATTTAATCTGTTCTTTGCTATTTTTACTGAGTATCACCTGTTTCTTCTTTATTAAAAGAAAGTTAATTTAACTATATTTCTGCCATTCACGTGCTATTATATATTATATTCTATTATTTTCACTTGATTATTCTTTAAAATCTATTTCCAGGACAGTTTTCAGTTAAGCTCCTTTTAGCAGTGGAGCTGTTCTCAAAGAGGACTCCACTTGTTTAAAATGAAAAGGGGACACTCCAACCTCTCTGTCAAAGCCATTTTAACCAAAGCTTTAAACAAATTAAATGAAATTCAAAAAGCTGCTCTATTGGTTCATCCAACATCCATGGGATGTGATCTCCAAGCTCTACCTGAGGTCCTTATGCTTCTGAAGCCTGAGATTTTTTCCTAGTTGTTGCTGAATTCCAACTAGGTGTATATATGTCAGATCAAGTCTGTGACTGTGCATGTAAAAGACATGTAGATATACTATGGGAATATACTTACATGTGTTTTTAAAATGAGGTGTGGTCCCTGTAGGTTTTAAATTTTTCTTCTGAATGTACTCCAACATGTAGGTAGCACCAATTATATTCTACATGGAAGATAAAAGTAAAAAACTGCTTTCTTTTAAGTAATCACATTGTTATAAGCACGTCTTAATTTGTTTTTTTAAATCTTAAATATAAATGTGTGTTTCGATAAAAAATTGGTTAGAGACCTTTGGTTTATTTAAGCCTCACATTTATAATTATGTTGTTTGATGCTAGCTCAGTTTTGGTTTCCAACAATATTAACTGTTTTCCAAGAAAAAGATATTCCGTTATGCACCTGCATGCATTAATTCCGTTCATTGCTCTGTCAGTACAAGCTGGGTCCCATTCCATTGTTATGACAATAAAACTTGGGTTTTATAGGTAGTATCAACCCTCAAAATCTCTGTATCCACTTTATCTAAAAAGCAGGTGAACTTCATAGGCAGTAGTCAATTTGTGGTTCCAAAGCTTCACCTTTCTAGTACCTTTCTTAGACAAGTACATGTTTTTACTGATTTGAGCATAGAGAAGGTCTTCTATTGATTTCAACGCTTCTAACCTCTCTTCTTTCCTGCCTGAGTACATGCGTTCTTGCATTTTCCATGTCTTCTTCTAGAGGCTCCACTATTACTCTTACAGCACCCCTCACATCTCAATCTAATTTTTGGAAGATAATTTAAGTGAATATTTGGTAGTATTTTTCTTCCTTTTATCCGTTCTTTCTATTCACATAATCTCAGGAGCATTTATAGAATGCTCAGATGAACTTGTGGCCTTTGTGAAATAGTTGACTTCAGGTATTAGTTTTACTCTATGTAAATTGGTAACTATTTTGGGTTTCTTTTTTATCAATTCATACTACTTTCCTCCTTTTAAAACAGATGGCAGTAATCTTCATAAGAATCTTAGAAAGAACAAAGATTTTAGTTTCTAATCACATGTTTATGTTCAGGCAAAATTTTGGGTAAGATTCGTTTTACATACTAGAAAACCTATGTTGTTGGGGTTTTTTTCACTAAATGAGATTAAGATGCATGGTAATGCAGAACAATGTAGTTTCACTGCTTTGGGGCAATATGTTATTGCACTATAGAACTTCAGGATTTTAATTTAAAACTCACGTGTTGATCATCTTCTTTTTTTTTTTTTTTTTTTTTTTTTTTAACGTCCCAGAAAACAATATTTTATTAATTTTAAACTGATGTTCCAGACTATGAAACTTGAATTTGTCCATTCACTTGGATGCAATATTCTGCCTTGTTAATGGTAAAGCAACAAACTTAGAGGTCTTTACATTTGTGCTCTTTTGTTACTTTCAGTAAATTTCCAGTCTGATGCAGTGATTCTTTTTCCATGTTCTACGCTGATCCACTTTTATTGCTGTAGCACAACATTTTCAAGCAAAAAAATAGTGAAACATTACACTACTAATTTTTCCCATTTTTGTCTCTCTCCAGACGTACTAGCTTCAGTCTTTTTACAACTCAGGATTTGTCAGTCGAATAATTATGAACCTTTTTCACATGCCACTGAAGTAATGGTTTGAATTCTTCCCATGTTCTTTCTACTTTATTTCCACTTCATTTTAGCTTCTGTAAAGGAAATACCTTTTCAGATTTTTCTTGAAATACACAAATAATATTAAATCAATATTTGAAATCTAAATCTTTGTCATCTTCATTTGTATATGCTCCTAATACTCTAACTCCTGTTACTATTGTGAAACTCAAAGCAGCTACAATAACAACCTAAATTATTCCAGTGAAATATTCCAGTGGTTAGAGTTGAAATCCATAAAGATCCCCCTGCCACGGCCAGGGACAACTTCCACTAGAACAGGTTGATCAAATTCCCATCTAACCCGGCCTTTAAAACTTCCAGGGATAAGGCATCTGCAACTTCTCTGTTCCAGCCTGTTCCAGTTTCTCACCACCCTCACAGTAAAGAATTTCTTCCTAATATTTTGTCTAAATTTACCGTCTGTCAGCTTAAAGCTGTTAACCCTTATCCTATCCCTGCACTCCCTGATAAAGAGTCCTTCCCCATCTTTCCTGTAGGCCCTCCGTTAGGTACTGGAATGCTGTTATAATGGATTATGTTATATATAGCCAATGTTACAGGCTGCTCCATCAGCCTTCTCTTCTCCAGGCTGAACAACCCCAACTCTCTCAGCCTGTTTTCATAGGAGAGGTGCTCCACCTCCCTGCTCATCTTCTTGGTCCTCCTCTGGATTCACCCCAACAGGTCCATGTCCTCCTATGTTGGAGGCCCCAGAACTGGAGCAGTACTCCAGGCAGGGTCTCAATTAAGCATACTTTATGGAGAAATCAAGGATACAGGAAAGGAGGATAAAACATACTTCCTATAAAATGTAGATTAAGAGTTTTACGCATAACATAGGTTCTTCCTATAAAATGTCTTTAGAATTATGACTGTGGTGAAAGAAAAAAAGAAAAAAACTGCAGTTTAACTGCAGCTTGTTATTATTAAAAACTACATGACAGTCAAGTTTATGTTTTTGAAGCAACATGTTCTCCCCTCTAAAAGCAGTGATCTGATTTAGCAATTAGATCAGTTAGCTGCTAGAATCTGCTTGTTTCCCAAAGCAGACCTTAGTAGTCAAAGATGATTAAAACGTTTGTTTAAAATACAATCACCAATCAAAAATCAATCACATGCACTATTTGATAGAAAAGTAAGCTGTTGAATGTGAAAAGGAAATTATGTAAAGTTGGACACTAATTATGAGAACAATTCTAATGTAGTTAAGATTTTAATAGTCTTTAAATTACTAAAAGATGATATAATTTCAGAATTATTTGAAAAATAATGATTGTCTTTTAAAATAATTATTTACCTATTCAAAAGGCAACTGTTTTCTTGAGAATAGTAGTTGTCACTGAAAGCCCAAAAAATTTGAAGGCTTTTGCAGAAGGGAGAATGCAGTTTGCTAAATTTTAAGATCTTCTATCGTGTCTGTAGAAAGTCATCATATCTTTCACCAAGTAACTTAATGAGGTTAAATATATGTATATTTGATAGAATTATGCAGCTTATAAAATACAGTTTTGATGAAATGCATTCTGCAGTCATAGAGTGCCGTATTTCTAGCTGTTCTGTTTACTCATTTGAACATAAGCAAAACGTTTAGCAGCCTTTGACCTCTTTTCTTCAAATATGTTTCCCATCGTTCTACATTATTATCATATAAACTAGAAAAGGTATTACTTTTCACTGAAGAAAGAAAATACTGTGTTTGGGGATTTTTTTATTTATTTCAGATGAGGTTTTTTCAAACAACCAAATTCCCTTAGAATCTACTTAAAGTAGATGTCATTGCTAATAAATTCTGCAGGTATTTTGCTTACATGTAGAAATTTCATAGATAACTATCCATTTCATTGTTAAAAAAAGGCATTTTAAAACAGTCTTCTGATTTTAAAAACTCAAATAAGTTTTACTTATTTAACATTTGTCCAAAAATTCTGCATGTCCATGATTTTCCTTAATGCCATTTTAAAAATATTGATTTTGAATTTTGTTGGGATTTTTTAGCACACAGAGTAAGAAGTTCAATATTTAGTAGGTCTTTTTTGACAACCATGACATGACAACCATCTAACATGATGAATACATTACATTGGACCTTTGACCAGACCATGAAAAATGATCAAGTTAAATTGGTTTAGGTATTGACTGAAGCTTATCTATTTTACTTAGTATTGTACAGATATAAGACTTAATACAAAACAAAGATTGGGCAGATGTGCAATAGAAGTTAGGAATGCATCAAGTTTGTGTATATGCAGATATTAATGCAACTTCACTCAGAAAAGTTTTTGTAATATTGGCATTTTAAAACATTATTTTGAATTGAACAAATTTGAACAAAAATAGGTTCTGAAGGGAAGTTGTACTTCTGACATAATTTGAAAACTGAAATGCTTTAGATACAGATTCATCTATTGAGAATTGTAACTCTTTCCTGGGATGTGTGTGGTTTTTGTAGAGTATTTCACAGTCTGCTTTCAAATGCAGAATGAGCCTCAAATTCAGAGGAACACTTTTGATGTGTGCAGGGCTCCATTTGCTGCCTGCCTGTTCAATGACAGATAGTTTGATTCCATTCTCTAGATGATTCTCAGAAGAGTTGGGAAAGGATGTCTCTGCAGAGTGCAGACAGTTATCCCAGTTAGACCATATTACATCAGAATGCAAGCAGACCATTATGCTATGTCACCTGTGGTGTGACTTCTTCATGCACAGCTACAGGCTACATCAAATTAAGTGTACGTCTACTGCAGACAAAGAAAGGTACTGCTGATTGAGACTCCATCAAATTTCATGCATGACAGAAAGGAAGTTCAAGTTCTGCTACTGCTTCCAATGTGCTGTTATGAGTCCTTCATAATGTTAGGTCAGTACCTTCTTTGCTGTTGTTCTCATCTCTCAAATTTCTTATGCCACCAGGCACTTTTTATATTCTCCTCCATCCATTCATGGATTCATAACATTTATCACAGGCATTTGACCCTCACTTCATAAGTCTTACAGTAACCTTCAGAGCTGTTTCAATCTAGTTTGCCATTGTTAAAATAAGTTAAAGAAAAACAATACAATCCTGGTCACAAGGTCAGTTATTCACTGATTTCTCTCCACCAACTTATCTAGTTAGATATTTCAGGAGAAAATTTGCAGTTTCTGATATGTTTGTCAGAAGGTACCTTTTTTCCCCAACCTCATTTCCCACTTAGTACTACATGACAATCAAATACAATGCTCTGCTAAAAGGTGAAGAGTATGGATATGTATTTTCAAGTGCCTTGGGTCCAAGGAAATGTAATTTCATTCTCTCATATTTGCATCTACCTCTGTGTGGCCATATCTGTTTAGGCTGTAACTTCTATAGTGCAGCAGCCCTTGAATGAAAGTTTCCTGAAAGCTGAGTGTCTAATGGTACTACATTCCTGCATTTTTTTAAGAATAAAATGGAATAGAACAGAACATAACAGTTTTTAATTGGAAGGGACCTAAAATTATCATCTAGTCCAGCTGCCAATTCAGCGTCCATGTTATATTTCTATTTAATAGCAAGTTTGTTTTTCATACTCACATATATATTTATATATGTGAAGTTAAATTGTATATGCATATGTGTATGTATTCATTAGGGAATGGTATTCTAGTTTGTTTAAGTATCTAGGCTTGTAGTCAGCTTCTCTTGACTTAGCATTAAGAATATAGAATAAAAATGCACAAAGGACTTCAAATGTTTATTTTTCAGGCATGGATGAATGAACTATATATGACCGTTAAAACTTCAGTAGCTCTGGACTGGGTAGTGGTAGCTATGAAAAGACAGCAGTGCTCACAATTTTCATGAGTAAACTCTAGTAAGCAAACTCATATCCTGATTATTGCAAGAATGTATGAAGACCTGAGACATCCCCTGTACTCATGCAAGGTTGTGGTTTTCTATGCAGAATGTGGATGCCTACAAGAAGACTGATTTGAACCCTACATGTTTTATCTTCATATATGTTATCTTAAATTCTATTTCATTATCTCTAAATGGGTTATGACATACCTTATGAATTCATTTGTATTACTTGGTAAAGTCCTTGCATAAAAATCAATTCTCAATAAAAATTTGAACAATCTTTTCCCCTCAACATGGAGGTTTAGAAGAAAACACTGTAAATCTGCAAGTCATCGATCTTCTTAATAGAGACTGTTCTTTGGAGTGATACAAGTGTCATAATAAATTGCAAATGCATATAGTTAAGTTAAATACAATATTTCCAGTGTGCAGTAATCTGGTTGTAAACAGTACCCTATTCTTATAAATCAGCCCTAATATTCATGGCATTTTCATTAATGTGCTTATAATAAATATAGTAAGGGAGACATAAACACATTAATAATACATGTTATACTTAATAGCTTTTGCCCTTGGAAATCCTTATCTAGCTCCTATGAAAGACAATGGAACACCTGCAGTTGAACGCATTTGAAGAAAACTTGAGCCAATGTACCAAAAAGCGCATTCAACCTAAGAGTTGCTGGACTATTTTTCTTCTCACTTTTTCTTTTTGTTGCAATACCATGACAGGTCAGTTCTTTTTGCAGGTGCCTAGTAAAAATTACAGGAGTAATACAATCTGTAATTCAGACATGATATCTAATGAAGAATCTTTTCTAAAAATACTTCAATAGTAAGATTTTATTTCTTCAGTATGTTTCAGAGATATACACTAAAAACCAATAAAAACGTTTGTCAAATTATTTCATCAACCTAAAGCAGCTTCAGTTAGTGTCTGTCCAGTTCCAAAAAAATAATCACATTTATTTTAGCACAAGATCTGAACTAATGTTTTACTTAGTTTGCTATAAAAGCTTAAGATTATTTTTGCAAGCAATAATCTCTACATCTTCACACACAAGCATGCACACACATACGGTTTAGCAGAATATTCTCAATTTTCATGAGGATATTGTATAGTACCCAGGATTTATTTCTATAATATTCAACTTTTTATAAGAACTATTAAGAACATTTCTTAATAGGAAGGTGTACAAGTAGAGAAGGTGAATAAAAACTTATAGTAGTTAAGAGCTACTTAGATGTTCAGCAAGTGCTGAGGTATTTTATGAAAATTGCATGGAAATTGCTGCCATTACTATGTCTTCATCAAGCCCACTAAGGGACATTTTAATCATATCTACTTTTTGTTCATAAAGGGTTATTGTGACCAGCAGCAATGTGACAAGAGGAAATTTCAAAAAAGAAAATGTGTTACTTTTTAACAGAAAACGAGAGCTGGAAACCTGAATAAAAGGCAATGTGTTTTTTTTCTCTGGAGGAAACCGGAGCAGCAAATAAGAACTCAAGACCCAATTCTAAACCCTTGTCAACTTTAAATTAATTTTTTTTGAACCACATTTATGTTTATCTTGCCCTCTGGAAACAGACAGAAAGATAGTCTTAGTCTCATTGATAACTGCCTGAAGTGAGGAAACAATATAATATGATTCTTTTCATACCTCAGTGACCTTGAATAAGATGATAGACTATTCAAATATAATGTAAATTTATTCCAGTGTCTGACACATACTAACTCAAGTTTACTGGAGGAAGGGGGAATCATGTAAAGAAATACCCTTTGCTATCACAAGATAAAAAAGAGAAACATGTTGCAGGAAGCACACCTGAGGAGTTTTGGAGTCAAGTATCAAGTGACAGCACCAGTAACAGAGCTGGAAGCTAACAAAAAAACCATGGACACAACACTAGGCCAACAGAAATGTAAATCATTTACACTGATTGTTTGCATATGATTTCAAAGCATGCTAGAGAGCTTTTCCTGCAGAACGGAGTATATTTGCTTATTTTTACAATGTGTAATCGCTTTAATAAGCACAAGGTCTGTCAGAAATGAGCTCTGTAGTAAAACAGAGCTAACTGTATCTTGGAACATACTAATAAGTCTATCTTGCCTGATTATGTAAACAAACAAAATATTTGAGAGGTCATGGTCATTTTAAGTAAGCTTGGATATTCACTTCAAGTTGTAACCCATGTTCTGAACCATCTTACAGGAAGTACCATAGGAGGAAGATGAGCCTTGCAGAACTACAGAAGCATGGAGTTGTCAGAGTAGGAAGGAACCTCCAGATATCATCTAGTCCAACTCCCCTGCTAAAAAGGATTACCTAGAGCACATTACTTAGGATTGCATCCAGGCAAGTTTTGAGTCATCTCCAGAGAAGGGGACTCCACAGCCTCCCTGGGCAGCCTGTTCCAGTGCTCCGTCACCACCTGACAACTCAAACCAGCATATAACCTGTCCTCTCCTGGGCACCCACCATAAGAAATGGAACCCAAACCATGGGCTAAAATGGAATCTGGATATTTTATGGATAATTTTATGGATAATTTATGGACATTTTACAGGGGTAGCTGATAGACTGAGGCAATGATATCTGTATATCTATCAAAGGGGAAGGTGGTTAAAAAATCTGTATTGGATAATGCAGGATCCACTAGTAAGTACAATGAAAGTGGTATGGAATAAAGGGTGGAGATTATACTGAATTTGTCTGCAATGGAATTAATTTTCTTTATAGCAGCCAATATAGGGCAGTCCTTTGGTTTTGTGACTAAAACACCAATGGTTAACACACTGATGTGTTAGCTGTTGTTGAACAATAACAACAAAGTGTTTACGCAGCATCAAGGCCTTCTCTGTTTCTCACACTCCCCCTTCCAGCAAGTAGCATGGCCGTGTGAAAGTTGTTGAGAAGGGACATAGGCAGGACAGTTGACCCAAACTGACCAAAGAGATGTTCCATGTCATACAATCTTGTGAT
This sequence comes from Pedionomus torquatus, assembly GCA_013398155.1. NCBI lineage: Eukaryota > Metazoa > Chordata > Aves > Charadriiformes > Pedionomidae > Pedionomus > Pedionomus torquatus. The sequence continues at coordinate 72,798 of VZRU01008633.1, forward strand.
CAGAATTAAAAGTTCAGGGAAATGAGGAGGAAAGGGAGACATTTGGGGTTTTGGCATTTGTCTTCCCAAGTAACCATCGTGCATGCTGAGGCCCTTCCCTCCAGGAAGCAGTAGCCTGCAGATATTGAATTTTGAATTGACACACTGTATCACTGCACATACGCTGCAAATTCAGTTTTGAAGTACAGAGAATTGTTTTCATAAATACACCATAAACCCAGAAGATATTCTATTTTGGTGTAGTATTTGTTTCCAGGAAATCTGTGCAATAATGTTGAGTGGGGTTTTGGAGTGAAAGATTGTACGTGTAAAGATGTGAAGTCTCTTGCAGATGTGCTACCCACTTNCGGCTGAAACCACGACACCACTATGGAAAGAAAATATTATTTTGTGACATTAACCTTATTTTTTTAATTAGCGTTATTTTTTCCTCACTTTCTGCTGTTGTAAAACTGATGCTGAGACTAACTTTCCAATCGCTTTACAGGTGAGCTAGGGTTTTGATAGAAAATACATTCATTTATCACTTTTTATATGGACTGTACAAGGACACAGATGAATTGGAATGCTGACATGGAAAACATGCTGCTGTAGGAATAAACAAGCTTCAGCTTAAATGAAATCAAGTGTCATATGTGAATATGACTGTATATATATCACTGTTTCTGTAAGAGCTTTTTGACTCCAAAATTGTCAGACAAGACAAATAATAGCAATCTGCATTATTAAAAGCAGAAAATGGAAGAAAGGTGGTGATATAGTGGTGTTTCAGAGAAAAAGGAAATACCTGAGACGTTAATGTGAGACTTTAATGTTAGATCTCTGTGGTTACTATGCACAGAGTGTGTATTTAGCTGTTATAGGTATTACCATTCTACTGGTTTCTTTGGGGCATCATTGTATATTGAACAGAATCTGGAGGCGAAAATTTGATACTCTTCTGTGATGTTGAAATAACTGAGAGAGGATTAAAACTATTACATTGTCATTTCTGTTGTCATTTTAAATTGGTTTATTCTTTAAGCAGGTATGGAGTAAAAAGCCTGTTAGAAGAAAGATTATGTGAAAGTGTATGTCAAAAGCATTCACCCAATCTAGGAAATGTACTTGCTCTAGAAAAATTCTTCTATCATTCAAAAATATGCAGCTGTGTAAGTAGGCTGATGATCTATGCAGCTGTGTAATTTTTTTTTACTTTAATGTAACTTATCACCTCACTATACAATGGTTAAATTAAAAAGAAAAACAATTCTGTCATAACATCTGAATTTGTGTAAAATGGAGTGCTTTTGTTTGTTTGTTTTAATTCAGAATATAGCTTATTGGTGTTGGTCTAGATTTAAATATTATTAATAGAAAGAAAAAAATATACCAAAGTCAAACTTACAGACTGAATTTCCTTGCTGAACTGCATCTTCCTCTCTACTGATATATCCATAACAGAGAACATAATTTTAATACAATATATTCACACTGTGTAAAAGCTGTTTACAAAAAATAGAAATGTACATTAGCAGTTTTGTTCATCAAATACCAGTGAACTTGTCTGTAAAGTTACTGCATATTATTAGAGACTGAATAATAGGGAAAAATATCACATAAAAAGGAAAAGCTGTTCTGTTTAATTGAGTGTTCTTACATTTCTAAAACTGCACACATTTCCTTCACAGTTAAAACAGCAGTCTAACTGATTATTTGTTAGTCAGCAAAGAAAAATACAGGAATAGAAGAAGTGTATATCAATACTTCCCCAAAAGCGTCATTGTCTTTAATTCCAAATGGACTATTTTGTAAAATTTGTCCAGCCAAATACAAATTTCTAATTTCCAAGCCAAATAAAAACCTCCAATTTCTATAGTCTCTTGAGTATAGACTTTTCAAAATTCTGTAGAAATATTGCTGGTTTTGTTTTGAAATTCCTTGTTGGTTTCTTTTGTGTAATCTGAGGTTCTGCATAAGAAAAAAAATCATTCTTTATGCAATCCAAGATTTAGTAGATCTCTCTTAGCAGAGCAGAACCATCTTCTGCTGGTGTTCTCTGTGAAAAAAAAAAGTATTATTTATTCCAATCTTTTGTTTGGCACGTTTTATCTACTACTTTTCCACATTAAGACTTTCCTCCTTTTCCTGTAGCAGCTTCCTTTTGGTAGGTCAAATTGATGAGGAATGCTGCTGAGTGCAGGAATCCACTACAGCAGCCACCACCCCGACCCCCACCACTCCCACGCTTGCTGGCAAATGGATGTCTCCAATGAACGTCTCCCTGGATTTTGCGGCATTCCTACTCTTTACTAAGCCTGATTTTACTTTTGCCAAGTCATACTTATCCAGGTGATTGTTACTTGTATTCTTTATAACATCTGCCACTAATTTACCAGTACTGTCATCTAACTTAGCTGTTTATAATTCCCTAGAACCCCTTTTTAAGCATTGATGTTATTAGAGGGAAATAATAATGGCATTTTCCTCATTAAGCCTGGTGATTCTGTCCAGAGGGCATCTAAGTTACATGTTGACATGATTACTATCTATTATTACAAGATATAATGTCCATATTATAACAAAATTGCAACGTAAATTACACACAGCATATACAATACGTAACTAAGATTGCTTTAATATGTGTCATCTCTTCTCAATACTACAATCTATATCTTTGTACAGTTATTTTTCTTTCATACTCAGTACACTCAGGGCAAAACCTTGGTGGAGGATTAGTCCTCCAATTTATTTCCTCAGCCTTAGTTTTTAGATGAATACAACTAGCACTCCACTTTTAAGTAACTCTTGCCATATGTTTCCACTTGAACCAAAGAAATTATTGTCTGACCCAGGATGCGGAACTTTGTCTATGTGAGCAAGTTCTTTCAATGCAGACAAAAGTCAAGCAAAACTCTTTAATTTATGTAACTTTTAATAGGTGGGCAATGCCAAGTCTTTTTGAAGTGTCTTACGTATTTGGTTAGACAAGGACAGTTGTGGCTTGTTCCCTACTTTAAAATGAGAGTAATTATAATTCCAATATCACCAGGCTTTTATGTCACAGTAAATGAATGAATGTTTAATGTACTCAGATGTTATAGTAAAATCCTGTCACCTTCTGGCTACAAATAACCTGACTTGGAAATTATCATTTGCTAATTAATTTAATTTATACTTCCCTCAGGGAATTAGTACAATAAATTTTCCTTGATGCCATTGTGTGGCAAAAAGAGCCCATCTCTTGTGTATAATTTTTTTACCTCATAAAAGGAAAAAATCATAAAGTACATGATCAGATTGTGTAATTTGGAAGGTATTTCTGTATATAAATGTGTCCAATATACTGACAGTCTTAAATCTATGTACTGGTTTTGGCTGTGACAGAGTTAGTTTTCTTCAGAATAGCTCATATACTGCTATATCTCGGATTTTTGATCAAACCAGTGTGGATAATATAAAAGATGTTTTAGATATTGCTGAAAAGTGGTTGCACAAATCCAAGGCTTTCTCTGTTTTCACACCACCCCATGCAAGAGTGGGCTGGAGGTACACAAGATTTCAGGAGAGAACACAGCTGGGACAGCTGACCCTAACTGACCAAAGGGATACGGTTTCATCCTCAGCAATAAAACTTAGGGAAAGAAGAATAGGATGGGGGCAGGTGGGATATTCAGAGTTATGGTGTTTGAAGGTCTTCGCAAGTAACCATTACATAAGATGGAGCCCTGCTTTCCAGAAGACAGATGAACACCTGCCTGCTAATGGGAAGTGGTGAATTAATTCCTTATTTTTCTTGCATGTGCAGCTTTTGCTTGACCTATTAAACTGGCTTTATCTTAACCCACAGGTTTTTGCAGTCTTGTCCTTCTAATTTTCTTCCTCCATCCCTCCAGGGAAGACTGAGTGAGCAGCTGTAGGGCTAAGTTGTCTACTGGGGTTAAACCATGGCAATCTATGCAATAGATTCTATGCAATAGAAGAAAGCAAGGAACAAATCTTCACTAGTCCTCAGAAAACAATGAATGAAGTGTTTTGCAGTAGTTAGCCTGCTGAAATATCAAGAAAACAGGTTGTGATATTTTTTGGCTCATTTTATTTGTCATCCACTACTAGAGGGCTTACAAGATTCACAGAACATTGTGACAGTTTAGCTTTCCATGAACATTCTTACACAGCAAATGCTGGTGGAATTAAATGTCAGAGGTTAGTCCCAAGTTAGTCCTGAGTTGTTGTTTTTTCAATCTATACTTACACAGAGGTAATAAAGCACTCAGATATATCCCAGCGACACATAAAATGAAAGTAAAATTTGGCATAAAAAAGAAACTTGAAATGTAATTTAAACTTGTTCAGATCCTATAGTTTACAATAGCCCTTCTTCAGATGCTTAGTACTTTAGATGCTGAAGTCTTCTCTTTTAATGCTGGAGCTCTGAAGTCTAGATAAACAATTCCCTCCTAAGGAACAGGCTTTCTTCTCTTAATGAACTATGAAGGACTGGACATTTTACAAAGTGCAACTTCTTATAAATAACAGCAATAAAAGCTAAAGTTCTTTATTTTCAGAAAAAGATAATAATTCACATTCATGATGAAAGCAAATGTGATTATAAGTCTCATCAGTTTTGACATATTCAACAGAGAGAGGAAATTGTTTTGTTTTATTGTATTAAGCACTGATTGACCTAATTTTGAACACTGTGATTTTGACCAAGTGTTTTCAAGAATGACTAACTCTTTCTGAAACAAGAATTGCTTCAAGGATCATCAAGAGAAAGAAGAGTATACACAATAAAAGAAAGAGTAGGTGAGCATGCTTTAATTAGTCCAGTATGTTGCAGAGGGAGTTCATTACTGCGTATGCATACAATGATAACCATGTGAGGCATACCCCTCAGAAGAAGGAAGAAGATCAAAGCCATGTTGGCACAAAAAGGTGGAGAGAAACTGATGATAAATAACATCTGTTTGGACATGAGAAGGAAAACCTTAGAAACATGTTTCTGCAGATTTAATCAAACAGAAGGTCATGGAGAAGAGTAACAGAAAAATTCAAAATTTTTAAAAGTGGAGTCTATAACACTTATAAAAGCAATTGTATAATACAATACCAAGCACATAGACCTGGAGGTCTCCCTGTCCTGTATATCCTTAGTTTTGTACAAGATTCTGTCTTGAACTCCTTTTACAAGAACATTGTGAAATTCATACAAACACACACAAAAATGCCCATGGTGTCCTGTGGTGCATCAAGAAGAGTGTGATGAGTAGATCAAGGGAGATTATCCTCCTCCACTATTCTGCCCTGGTAAGGCTGCATCTGGAGTACTGTGTTGAGTTCTGGACTACCCAGCTCAAGAAGGACAGGGATCTGCTGGAGAGAGTACAGCAAAGTGCTGTGAAGATGATTAGAAGACTAGAGCAGCTCTCTTATGAGGAAAGACTGATGTACTTGGGGGCTTTTAGTCTGGAGAAGACTGAGGGAGGAATCTGATCAATGCTTATAAATACTTAAAGTATGAGTGTCAGGAGGAGGCCAGCCTTTTTTCAGTGCTACCCAGTGCGAGGACAAGAGGAATTGGGCACAGACTCGAACATAACAACTTCCATCTAAACATGAGGAGGAACTTTATTTTGAGGATGGCAGAATGATGGAACAGGCTGTCTAAAGAGGTGGTGGAGTCTACATCTCTGGAGACATTGAAAAAACCCTTAAACATGTTCTACTGCAACCTGTTCTAGGTGGACCTGCTTCAGCAGGGGTGTTAGACTAAATGATCTCCAACCTTCCAAGCCCATGTAATTCTCTGATTCTCCAAAAAATAATATTTACCTATAAAGAGACTTGAATGTCAAATATTATTGTTATTTTACTAATACAATATTTGCTTAGGACTGTTGAAATAGGCAATTTCTCTGTAGAAGATGGCCCAGATTTAGGAAAGTGCTGAAATGCAGACATTACTTAGAGCTTACAAATAAGTCTTACATATTCCAGGATTATTTCTTGTCAATAAAGATGTGTTCATTTTTAAGTCATTGTGTCAGGCCAGCACAGCAGAGAAATAAAATAAGTGAATAAGAGAAGCTTATTGCAATAGAAGGGAAAGGAAGAAGCAGATTGTGTCTTTTTATCTATAAGATTCCACTTCTTTTTATATATCTTTGCATTTGGTAAAATTTTTATTTTTGTGTGTTTCTAGTTATTTGGACTGTTTTCTTATTAATTGTACATCCTTAGAAAGATTGTTTTCTTGAATTAACAGAATTTACCTGAAATTTACAGAAATTCTGCTACCTTTAGCTGCAGGTAAATAAGTATGGTGGGGTATGTTTGGGGAGAAAAACTTTTCTTTTGGGACTATTTTAATCTGGAAACATTTTTTTTAGGATTCTAATTTTTTTTACCTGTTACGATGTAGGGGAAGCAATGCAAATTTAAACATTACAGAACTCTAAAAGTAAAAACTAAAAAGATTTTAATGTTTTCTCTGTTAAAATTGCCATCATTCTGATATACTTTTGGTTTCAACAAAGAACTGGCATAAACTAAGAAAACAGCAAAATTGAGCATTTACAGTCTGAAATCATGATTCTAAACCAAAATGATGCTGAAGGAGGTAGAGGCTCCTAAATCCTTCCTAAAAAGAGAACATAGACTCTTTAGTCATCTTACAGCATTTGCAATAGACTTTTGGAATCCAAACGTAGACAAATTCTGATCCACCTTAAGATTGGCATGAATTTATGCAAAGTTAGAGTAACTTAACTTGACTCAACAAGCTACACAGTTTTTAAGGAGAAAGGTGTCCTGGTTTGAGGTAAAACAAACCAATTTTCTGTTTTACAGTTTTACTTTCTTAGCTAGGCCTCATCTAACTAGCTAAACTCTGAAATTAACAGCACATTGTTCAAAGGTGTTCCGTCTCACAGTGATAAGACCTGATTATACCAAGGGGATGGTATGCAGAGAGGCCCTTGTTTAGACTTATTGCTGGAAGAACCAAGGTCAGATAATTTTCAGCATTTGCCTGTTGGAGGGTCCCACCTTCAAGGAGAAGCGGACAGGACAGGTGACCCAGAACTGACCAACAGGGGTATTCCATCCCATCCGCATCATGCCC
>VZRU01008633.1:80046-94230 GCA_013398155.1 Pedionomus torquatus
GTCTTTGTAAGTATTGGTGTTAAGGAGTTGTGGTGGATTGTCTGTCCTGGTTTAGCCTCAGATGGCAACAAAGAAGCAGGTGGCAGCCCTGTTCACTCAGACACCCCACAGCACTGGGGAGAGTATTGGAAGAAAAAGGCAACACTCGTGGGTTAGGACAAAAACTGTTAAACAAAACAACAAGTAGAACAAGGAAAACATGTAACAGTAACACGGACGGAGAAGGATATGAACAGATTAGGATACCGACCGCTCACAGATAGCAACCCAGACCATCGCCAACCCCGAACTCCTGTCCCCCCTCCCCTTCCTGGCCAGCTCCCTGCTACCACCTGAGCAGGGGGGGAATACCTGTGCCCCTGCTATAATTAACCCTGTCCCTCCCAGAAACCAGGACACTGTCCTTGTCTGGCTTCCAGATGTCTACCCAGATGCTCTCTTACTCTCCTTCCTGAACAAGACAGAGGGGAGAAAATAAGGTGAAAAAGCTCCTAGGTTGAGATCACCTCAACAGTGAGATCACTTATCGGTTACCATCATGGGTGAAACAAACTCCACTGAGGGAAAATTATTTTAATTCAATTTCAGTTAAATATACAGTTGGATGGTAAGAAACAGAAGCTAAAAACACCTTACCCCCTAACTTTCTCAGACTGAACTTCACCCTTAACTCCTCTAACTCCCCAGCTGGTGCAGGGTAATGGGAAATAAGGAATTGTGGTCAGTCAACAACAGTTGCTCTCTGCTGCTCCTTTTTCATTACACTTTTCCCCAGCTCAAACATGACCTTGAGATAGAGTGCTTCAGCAAAGTTCCTCATGGGACACAGCTCCTGCCAGAAAACCTGTTCCTCCATGGGATCCTCTTCACAGGCGGCAAGGAAATATTCACTAAGAAACATATATTTTGAACAAAGTGAAATGGAAACAAATTCAAAAGCATTTTATATGAGATAATTTTAATATGAATTAGTTTTGATGGCACATACTCAGCTATTGCAGAAGTAGATCCTGCTTTTCTACACAGGCAACAGTACTGATCAAAGAACATTGCCACCATGGAGCTTTTACTAAGAATATAACATTATGACCAGATTTTCAATAAAGAAGTATTGAGAACTGCCTTATATCAGTAGTTCTCCTCTAAGGCCAACAGTATCACGGAGTCACAGTGGCTGCTTATTTACATGTTAACAAGCTCTTCTTCCAAAGCTAAGTAGCCAATGTCAAATGTAATTTGGGTCTTCTGACTCCTCTCTTTACCCCTGGCAATTGAATCCCAATGTTTCCTTTACATGAGCAGAAAGAACAGGCTGCTGTTTTTCAAGTCACATTCCTTTATTCAGTCATAGCCAAGTGAACCTTATTCCTAGGAAATGAGTTCACAGTCATAGGTCAACAGTTCCACAGCATTACTGTAGTCTGAACAGCTAAAATTATTCAACTGCATTCTAATATTTAATGGTATAAGAAAGTAAAAAGGCCTATTATCGCCGACTGGAAAATAGCTTGCTCTCAGAAAATGGACAAATGCTGGGAAAAATCTGTTTAATAATTCAAATACTTCTACTAAGTTGAACTGTTGAAAGAGTACTCTTCATGTACAAGCTACACTTCTACAGTCTCTTTTTTTTGACTATGATCTAAAGCATTTTGATGTACCGAGTGCAGCAGAAAAAGGTAATTGTTTGATAGATACAATATATAGAGCTGAATGGTTAACCTTTTAAGACTTTTTCTTTGTGTGGAGACTAGTTATTGCATGGCTGAGATGCTTAACCTTTTTTATTTTTAAATATTAGTTTAAGAAATTCAGTATTCTGAAATGAATGATAAAGTTTATGAAATATGATTAAAATATTGTACCAGGTATTCAGATGGTCCATGTTGACCGAGATACACTGAGGACTAAGGAGTACATTATTTTTAATGCCAGCCAATGGAGTTGAAATCTATAAAACAAAAAAGTATTGACTCACATGCCTTTTGTCTACAAACGAATCCGTTTCTGTGAGAGGATCAGGCCATCCAAACCCTTTAATTCTTTTCACATCTGTGTCACATCCAGATTTCATTCTGTAGGTCACTGACTTAGCACATCTGCTCTTGCAGTGTACAACTGACAATCAAAAAGTTAAAAATGTTGTTTTCTAAGAAAGTTCTTAGCAAAATATGACATGAAGTGTTAATGGAAATGACAAATTTTTCAATTACAAAATCACGAGTGTACAAACTCCCTTTGGCCATTACCTTTTATCAAATTCACAGATATATCTAAACCATATCAAGTAGAGGTTTGAAGTGAAATTGTCATGCGAGTGTTCTGTCAATATTTATCTTACACATGGCTGCCTTATTTGTCAGGGACTTGAGGTCACAAACAAACCTTAACTGCCCTGACCAACCTCACCTGGTGCCCTCACTGAGGCTCCATTTCAGCTCAGGCTTGATCACCTGGCTTTGTGAATAAACTTACCTTAACTTGCTTCCTGGGTAGGCATTGGACCTATGCTGTATGTGGCCTGGTCTCCAAATATCTCTTTAGTCCTGTCCCTTCTGCAGTAGCCTTGTAGACCACTCTAGAGTTTTGCTACATAAGGATCAAAGGCAAACAAACTGCAGACCTGCATATTGGTTATGATGTGATCAATGAATTTGAGCTAGGGGTTGACATTAAAAGGCAGACATATTGACTATATTATAATAACATATTTTTTTCCTTTTGTTGTGATTTTCTTCATTTTTTCTCTGCCTGTGTTATCCATATCCATGGACAATTATCCATAATTGTCTTCTCATTTTAATGCACTTCTAAGTAGTGGTTTCTCCATGTACATCAATTGCATGTATATAAAATTTTTGACCTTGTATTGACCTTGTGTGCTTTATTTTTCCTGTGTTATCTTTAAAACAATATGTTAAAATGAAGAAAGAGGCATATATTGTTTGATTCTGTAATTATCATTTGAAAATGAAATTTATCATGTATGGACATAAAACACTCAAAAGACAAAAGAAGACTTTTCCTTGACTTAGTGGATTTTCATTAGGTTTTTTTTGGTAAAATTTGGCATATAAAATTACATTTTATGTGCCTCTTCATACTGATGCAGAAATGTGAGCACATTTTTGTATAAATAGATGGTGCTTATGTGCTCATTTAACACCCTTTGTGAGATAAGACTCTATGATATCTACCTGTATATTGGTTTGAAGAAAATAGGAAACAAATAAAGTTCTATTTTGAAATACATGGTGATATAAAACATTTGGAATTCATATTGCCAGAAATATCTCAATAATTGAAAGTGGTATGCTCCCACAATTTATAATTAATAAATTTGAATAAGCACAATAATAATATTTATTTTATTTAATTTTAAAATCTTTTGAAAAAAGAAATAAAATTAAAGTAAATGCATTCGGAGAAAAATTGAAGCATGTGGTAAATAAAAGACATGAAATTCAGGATTTTTTAATATAATATTTTCATTGTTATCAGAGTGTTTTGCTACTGTCTTCATTCTACTGAGTCATTCTAGCAGGCTGGCATCAACCACAGAAGAAAACAATAAACACACATGGGAGGATAAACCGAAGCTGAAGTATCCAACGCAGTATCCTCCAAATACTTTCAATCAGACAATCAAGATGAAAAAGATAAAGATAGTCTAATACTCATTTCAATTTTTATGAAGTTTAAATGTGTTTGGATAATATTCTTAAAATGTGGGTTGGCCAATCAAGAGAAGCAGCTTAGTTAAAAAAATTTTTGCTTAAAAGTAATACTTTTTGGAAGTGTCATGGAAGTTATATACTAAACCAAAACAAGATTACATTTTCTAGGATAAAACGTAGTTTGAATGGAAGCAAACTTTGGCTAACAATCTTCACTTTTAAAGTAGGCATTTATCAAGACTGAAAGACTGAAATAAGACTATATTACTTTCCTGATTAGATTTTCAAGTTTGTGCTGGACATGCACATGGAAAAAAGCAAAACATGAACATGGAAAACTGTTTGGAACATGTAAATCCAAAGAGAATTTTTGGTTCCTTATGAAGTCAAATATTTTATCATAACTGAACCCCCAGTACATTCAGAATAGCACTTTTTGTGTCATAAAACTATTCAAAAAAAGTTTTAAGTGGTGTATTTTATAGTCAAAACCACAAAACCAGTTCCTAGCATGACTTTTTCCCCCAAAAATAAGGATTTGAAGAAAGTCAGGAAATGTAAAAAAGTACAATATGAATCAAAGGTGCAAAATATTCTATAAAACAAAATAGCCTATTTTAAATATTAAATGTGAAGCAGTGTAAATGAAACAGTCAGAAGCCACGATAAACTTAGGAAATTCTAATATTGTTACATAGTCAACATATGCTATATAAAATAAGTATTAGCATTGAATATTTGTGCCAACTTTTAGTCTGTAATGTGTTTTTATCAGCATTACAATAATTTTCGTTCTGTTATTTAAAGAAGAAATACAAACTATTTTAGAATTTCTTTATAAGATCCCTTAGGAATATTTTAAATTAAAATTGCTACATTTAACCATGTAAATATGCTGCTTAATTAAAACTAACACAATTTAAATGTGTCAATACTAAGTTCTGAAAATCTCTCAAGAAATAAGCTTGCCGTGCCAACTTTCTATTTGTTTTAACAAATTGTCCTGAACTAAACAGAGCCAGAATTTATTGCTTTTTGTTCTAGATGCTGTAGTGGTGTTTAGTTAATGCATTAATATTCCTAATTTCAAAGAAAGCATCATCGTCAGATTTGCTTTGTTCTTCTTCCAGTGACTGAAACTTCATGTAAAGACAGATTTTTTTCTATGTACCCCGTATTACAGAAGGTGCTAACAATAACAGTGCTAACAGCTGAGCCAAAATGCTTGATAAACTGTTTCAGCAAATAAATGTAATTGGATGTCACATTCTAGGAAAATGTAATGACCTTAACTCTAATGTTAAGAAGATCTGAGAGACAAGATATTAAGAAGACATATTGGAAAGCTCATAACAACCATATAGTTTATTTATTGATGTTTACTTGTATACACAAGTGGTAAGTTGCTTAGGAGCTAAGTATAGGCTGTAAAAAATGCAAATAGTCAGGTGTTGAGCTTGTCCTAAGTTCCCTGTTGCCATGACCAAACTGTTATCAGAAACAGATTTAGCTCTTCAGAGGTCATTTGTAACTTTTCTATATAATATATCAGGAAAGATATCCCATCATAAAGTGTATAGTTATGCTGTGCAAGCATGAGTATAACAAATGCTCCACCAATGAAAAATGTGTTTTTCACAGGGAAAAAAACAACCCCTATTTCCAAAAGCAGTCTCCTCTGTTTTTGATTATGATTGTGACTATTTAATGGCAATTTTGTAATTAGCCTTGCTGGTGATTACTTTGAAGGAGTGATTATAGGTGAAAATACACATTTCTTTAAATTCAGAGGCATTTTAAAATACTGTATAAACAAACATATACACCGAGTGTCTAAAATACTTCATATTTAAAATGTAACTGAGGGGAATTAAAGCAGAATCATCCTACTCATACAGTAGCATTCAAGAATTTTAATCGCCCATATTCTTTTAGTGTAAAATTTGTGTTAAAATCCTTTGATAAAATACAACACTGTAAATTACTAAAGGCTCATCTTGCACTTATTTAACAATATTAAAAGGTGCTTCACTTTGCAAAATCAAAGTATGAAACGTGATAGAAAGGAACGATCATTCTGTGTAACATTTCAGTTTGCATATGCAAACTCAACCTGTGCTGGGGTTATATAAAAGGCTAGGGTACTGTGAAAGCATTCATCCTTCAGAAGTCACCAACAAAGCTGTAGTTCTTCCTTCAAACATCTTTCTTTCTAGCTAAAAATCTTTTCCTGTACTTCAGGTTTTTTAGACATACTGTGGAAAGAAAGTGAGCTCTTTTACATCTGCTGTCACATACAGTAGTATTGTAAAATGACAAAGCATTACACGTTCATATCATAAGGTTTGTCATCTCTTTATTTGACAGTCAGAGAAGAATTGTATTGATGATCTCAGTTTACATGCATTCAGTTATAACCAAGCATTGAAACTTGATCAAAGTCCCCTAAAGGAAAGATATTTGCAAAATTAGTTTTGTCACAAGTGTAACTCTGAAGAGATAATGTATTAAAAAAATCCCTAAATACTGGGGGGAAAGGAAAGGAGTTTTGTAATTCAGTCTAGAAATTCCTATTTTGTAATTCTGAAAGGCCCAGCAAAACCAAAAACATTACTTTTCTAAAACAGTACTGCTCTTGGGAGACACAAAAGACAACTTAGTACAAGAGAATCCAACAAAACTTTTCTTGAACCATTTCTTTTCACAGTATCCTAAAAAACCTGCTCAGCGCTATCAGTACTGCATTCTATTGCCTTCAAATTATCTTTTGCAATATAAGCAGAAGAAAAATTATTAAGAACATGGAAAAATTTTTAAACCTGTACGTTCATATATACTGATGCATTTTGCTGTGGTAGTGTGCACTAGATAAAGGTCTTCATAGGAAGACAAAAATTTACTTTGCGGTAATTGAATTTTAATTTCATCAGAGATTTTTGGTGTGCCATTCATGCATTTTTCCGCAGAGGTCACATATATTTTTAAGATCTGAATTGATTAAAGTTATATTAGTTTATTTATGTGCACAAGTTTAGATAGCTGTTCAATAAGCATGACATCCTAAACATGTATAATGTTATTATCTGTTTAACAGACTATTATTATCTATTTGATATATTTTTACGTGCATAAGAGAGAGCAAAAGAAGGAGAGGGATGAATGAAGAAACTTGTGTTTCATGCACATGACAATCCTAGCACTTTTAATGCACATATCTGTTACTAGCTAACCAATTTAGATAAATCTTTCAGGACTGCTAAACTGACAGAATATGTCTATAAAAGGTAAGACATTATAAGACAGAAAAGGATACCATCACCACTTAGTGCTGGTGAGTGAGAGTGTATGAATCTTTCATACTGGGCTTTTACCATGAGACAATGATGAACTCCCTGCTGAGGTGTCGAAGTCCTTTGTCATTGCCTGGCATTAGAGAACAACAACTTGTGTCCAGCAGACTGAGCAGCTCCAGCAGATTCACTCCTGAAATTTTACTGAGAGAAAGATTGTGAAATTTTTAAAAAGCATGTTGTAGCAAAGTGTAAGTTCTGTGCTAGGTACAGGGAGCTAGGTCAAAGTGCAGAAATACTTGTATGATTACACTGCAGACAAAGAGGAGTTGTGCAGCTGAGATGATATGACCATGGGCCTGCCTTATTATTGTTTTTAGGCGTCTCTTACTGACCTCTGACAGGTTATTGGGGTTTATGGGCCTTTGGCTTGATTTATTATGAACATTTTTATACCTTGAAACTGTGGATGGCGTCTTGCTACTTACTGTATGTGTATTATACCTTTACTCACTGTACTGTAGGATAGCTGTAGTTTGTACATGTTCATCTATAGGTAATATATGCTCTCCTCAAGATGCATGATCTACCTAAACACTAGGTAATAACCACACTCAAAATAAATGTTGGCAGGCTATTAACTCAAAAGGTATTTTTCTTTCCCTATTTTTTTTTCATTAGTATCTGATTTCTGAGCTATGAGATGTTAAATATTTCCATATTCTAGTCAGTCTATACAGTGTCATGAAAGAAAAATGCAAACAGAAAAAGATTAAAGCTGACTACAGATTCCTAAAAATTTCTTGTTGTACTTTCTACACTTTCCTTGCTATTACCCGTCTTCACATAGCCAATTGCCTACACAAATGAATTTTTTGTGGACTTGTTATATTCACTACCTTTTATTATGCCATTAATACTCATTGGCACTGGGCACACAGTTTTCAAAGTTAATTTTCATTTTTGTTACTGTAAAATCAGAAATATGCTAAAACATAGATTATTCTTTTATTTGTATTAATAACTTCCAAGTTCTCTGAACTATAATACATTTGTATTATATACAAACTATTAAAAAATATATGAGTGTTTTGGGTAAAGCAATCCCATACACTGGTATAGAAGTGGTCAGCTAACACGACTTGCTTTTCCTGGAGTATGGACAATCAGGAAGTATTTGAGATAAATTTAACATTTTTATCTGATGTTCTCAAAGTAATGTAAATCAGAAACAACTCCATTAAATTCAGTAATGCTCCAATAAAATAACAGTGATAAAGAAGGCATAATGACACTGAATAATTACTTTGCATTAGCTGGTTTTCAGGTTTTGAAAACATTTGGGCTTTTTGGTGGTGTGTTGTGGTTTTGGTTTTTTGTTTGTTTGCTTGTTTATTTTGTTTCTATTGTGGGTGATATAAAAAAAAAAGTTAAATTTCCTCTGAGTTTTTTCCATCTTTAACTTTTTCCTGATTTGCATACAAACCCTGTTATTTTACTACATATCTGAAACTTACTTCCAGACTGAGACCTGCTTATTATTTCTCTATACTTTCCACTGAAATGCACATTTGATTTGTTATGCTCAATTTGAGAATGGTGTCTTGTAACACAAGATTTCTTTATCATGCAGCCAGTCATTCTACATGAAGTATGATGTTCACACCCTGAAGCCCTGATGCACTTGCTTTCATCAGGTTGTCACAGTCTAAAATTCTGTCTACAGTGAAATTTATTTCTAGAATATTGGATGAATGTGCTGGTGTTGGAAGGTGGGATGTGATATTTTTCATTAGGAAGCGTTTTTGCCAAGGAATGTTAAAAAGAACAGAAAATCTAATTGGAAAGTCCCCATTACTTTAAGCCTGATTTTACAAACCGATTGTTGACTTGCAGGCCTCAAGCCTTGCTGGCTATAATTCTCTGAGGGAAGAATTACATTTTATGTGTGCGCTATGGTATGTATCCTTTAAATAGCTTAATTAAAAACAATATCTTATGTAATTTGAGATATATATGTCTGTAGGTATATATATAAATAAATCTAACTGGTCTGCTGTTCATCTTCAAATCTCAGATATGCTCGTGGTTTGAAATACTATTCACCCAGGATGTTAGCCAAAAACATATTGTGCCAGCTGGCTTGGAGTTGCTAGCTTGGGGGAGCCTCCTTAATTCATTTTTTGGCCCTTTCTTAGATCACTGCTATAGAGAGAAGATAACTGTACAGTGCTTGCCAGCATCTTTATCTCCAGATGTGGGCTTTATAACTGAATAAAAATATGAATGAGGCTCTCACTTTTTTTCCCTCTTATTTTCTAGTGTAGAAGTCACACAACAGTTTAGCCTTTTGTCATATAATAGTTGGATAGCACAATAAACATAGAAGAGAGAGAATTTTGCATCTTCAAAATGTTGTATCACTGATTTTTAACTTAACTGCAGAAGACTTTTCCTTATTAAGTGCAAACTTAATTCAGTCTTTGGCCCCAGTATTGTGTCTGTATTGTCCTTTTAAATGGGTCATGTGCCAAGATTTTTTGATTGATTCCCTTAGTTGCTTTCTGCTCTTTTCTGCTCAGACACCAGCAGGAAATAGTACTTGGTGTAAATTGATCAGGCAGCCTGTAGCTAAGGGATTTTTTATTATAATACAGTCTTTTGAGTCATACTGTTCTCTTATCTTCATTAGATATCTCACATGCCGGATATTACATGACATTTTTTAACTTTGACTAGAAATAAATATCTATATGCAGCCACAAGCTTAAGTCCTGAGAATTCAAAAGATACATTCACCTTAAAGTGTGCACGATTAGAAAGAAATACAGACAATGCTATAGAAATGAAGTCTGTTGTTAAAGAATTCTAATTCAGATCTGGATGGTAATTTTGGCAAATAATAACAGCACCAAGTCACTCTGAAAGCATTAGGAGAAATCCATGCCTCCTGTTCTTATGAAAATTAATCAATGCAAATTGAATTTTAAGGTCCAATTCTATGGATATTTTCCGTGGAATACTGATCATAAGCACCAATATCTCTTTGTGTAATCATATTGAAAGCCTTTGAAACACTGAAGCACTGGTATTGCTGCAGCATGCCACTGTACTACTAATCTATTCAGCTCTGTATTTAAAGCACATACATAAATAAAAAATAAATACACACTGTAGCATATAATAGTCAGTGGTAACCAAGGCACTGAATGAGTCTGTTATGCTTAGACTAAAAGCATAAGCACATTAGATATTGCCCTTTGTACCCATACCAAGATAAAAAGCCCTATCTCAGAAATCAGCATTATTTTCAGAGCTTGTTAAACTGGTGGCTCACATGGGCAATGAAGTCTTCAATTCTCAGATAACTCTTCCAAATTTCTTTGAAAAGTGTTCTGAGATAAGAGCACTAAGTGAAAAACTGTATTTTAGAAGACAGTTCTTGCTAGAATAAACTTTCATCACATCAGAAATATGTCACATTCTATTTCCTCTTTGGTTCTTGCAGCACAATTGAGAAAATAATAAAAGAGAGTAAAGGAGAATGAGTTGCTCTGATCATACTACAAGATAATTCTAGGTCAAACCCCAGATAAAGAACTGAGCAGGATTTTGGCATTGAGGAAACTGTTTTACCTCATACTAGTGATTGCCAGAACTGTGCAGGCACAAAGTACTGAAATATCCACCCTCAATATTATTTTGATAAAGTAAGAAAAAGACAGAAAATCTCATATAGTGTTTGGACAATAGCTAACATAGAACTACCTGAAGCAGTTCCTTTGGATGAAAACTGCAGTCAATTCTTTTTAGGAAGAATTTTCTGATGTTTTAACACTACAGCAGAGATCATTTGAGCATGGTATTAATCAAAATGGAGTGGGCACTACCAGTTTGATATAGAACTACAAGGTTTCTTGCACACTTACACTGAGGTGCTAATGGAGTTTTATTTGACCCTGCTAACCACTCAACCTATGTGTGTCCTATTACAGCTCATAACAAAGGGCATTTCTTGTGATTTAAATAAACCATTGCCTATTTAAGAACCTCTTCTAGTATGTTATTATAGCCCATATTTGTGAGAAAGGAACCCTATTCCTAGGGAGGTCAGAATGGGTAAAGATTTTCCTAAGATGGACTTGATATTATCCAAACCCTGCAACTCTTATATTCCATCAATCTTAACTGATTGCCCATTTTTAACTAGCAGCTAACACTATTTTTTATATCTTGTGTTTTTTCTTATAACAGTGTAAAGGAGAAGAGGATGCAATGTGTCCATAAAAAGGCAGACAAGAATAGTCTCTGGTTAAGCCATTTGTGCAACAGGTTTCATCAGAAACAGAAGGAAAAAGGAAAAAATCTTCTGTTGGTGTGAGGTATAGGGTATTTATTTCCAACCTGAAAAATTAATAAACAGGAGGAAGAATCACTTCAGGTGTGTGTTTTGAGGCATTTATTTTGTTCATTCTCCTTGGCTTCCCCCCTGAGAATGATCAGCAAGAACAGGTGAGTACTTGTTATCGTTGAGAGCTCCAGTAACTGCTTTTCCTTTTCCTTCTGTTATCAGCACAACTTTTTATTTCAATGCTTGCCAACTGCTTCTTCCTCCCTCTCTATTCTGACCCCTGCCTCTTCTTTCTTCCTTCCAATTAATTTTGAATAAATCAAACCTTATGAAATTTTCCTTATGAAGAAGCTTGAATACATTAGAATCCATTAAAAGTAAAACCTCTGGAGAGCTCTTGTCAGGATATGATACCCTCCCATTTGAACACAAGGTAGGGCTTAGTTAGAGCATGCATTTTTCTCAGGATAGGACACTATTTATTTACTAAATATGAATATTTCATGTTGATAGTTTTCAAGTGAGTCCATCAAAACTTTTCATTTAATTTGTTAACCCTTTCACCTGATGTCAGATTGCAACTATTTTCTCCCCACCACCACCCCGTGACAGCAGGGATAACTACTAACACTTAAATGAGAAACTTTGTGGAAAACCAGATAAACAAATCTTTTGAAACGTATCCTCTCAATATCTAAAAATATAGTAGGCATTAGTTTTATTAGTAGTTCTGGTATTTTTTGAGAACCAATCCAAAATGAGAAGAAAGGAAATGATGTAATTAATTTTCACAGTTTGCTGAAAAACAGCATGTCTTTTTTTCCCTCTTCTTTGTTATAATTATTTTATTTTTGTAGTAAGTGGGCAATTAAAATCTCCATTTTACAAAGCCATGATTGTCACTGTACCAACATATGCAGATGGTAACTGCTGTTTAAATCACTGGCTGTACATCAATAAAAGTTAAGATTGTTCCACTGAGGTAGCACAAAGCTTTTTAATAAGTCAGCAGATTTGATTCTACAAAAATCCCCAACCTACTATCTAAATGTAGGCCAATGTATTTTATTGTTTGCCCAGAAAAAAGTAACTGCATAATTTGTTACAAGTTTCTGATATAGAATCATAGAATGGATAGAGTTGGAAGGGACCTCAAAAATCATCAAGTTCCAACCCCCTGCCATGGGCGGGGACACCTCCCACTAGAGCAGGTTGCTCAAAGCCCCATCCAGCCTAGCCTTAAATACCTCCAGGGATGCGGAATCCACAACTTCTCTGGGTAACCTCTTCCAGTGCCTCACCACCCTCACAGTAAAGAATTTTTCCTAATATCCAATCTAAATCTCCCCTCTTCCAGTTTAAAACCATTACCCCTTGTCCTATCACTACGCTTCCTGACAAAGGGTCCCTCTCCTGCTCTCCTGTAGGCTCCCTTCAGATCCTGGAAGGCTGCTAGAAGGTCTCCCCGGAGCCTTCTCTTTTCCAGGCTGAACAGCCCCAGCTCTCTCAGCCTGTCCTCATAGGAGAGGTGTTTAATCCCTCTAATCGTCTTCATGGCCCTCCACTGGACCTGTTCCAACAGTTCCAGCAGTTCTATATCCTTTCTCTATTGAGGACTCCAGCTATTGTGGCTATGCTCACGTTATTTCTTAGGGTGATACAGTAGAAGTGGATCAGGAAACTGAAGCACCTGGTGCTGTGTTGCCTAAATGTAATGTGAGCATTATTGGAGTTTTATGTCTGACTAGATTTAGTCTGTTCCCATGTGTGAAATACTCTTCAAAACTTGAGGTATAAAGTGTCTGAAGTAAAGGTATTCCACAGACCTCTGTTTTCATGACTGTGGGTCCTCTGAAGGCTACCTTCAGAAATGCCAGATCAACCTTTTACCACCTACCTAACACTGATGACTTTATCACTGCCACAAGGACTCACTAGCCTAGTTTCAGTTCCTTCTCAAGTTTCTCCCTCATTCCTCTTCCTCATTCCTCCATTCCTATTAATTTCCAGGTAATGCCATAACATATGCTGCCTAAACTGCCTCTGATCTGGTCATTGGTGTCAACAAAGACAGTGTAAGGAAAAATGGTGGGCTTAATCCTGCAGCTGCAGCAGATGCTTTGTAAGGACATCCCAAAGGCTGTACTGGCCCTCTCAAATGTTTTTGTTTGGTTATTTATTTTTTTTTACACCTTTGTAGTATTTGTCACTGTAACTGCTTAACTCCATCTCAACTTGTAGGTCTAGGCCTAATAAACAGATGTGAATTGATGGCCCAGCAACACCTTTGTGATGCTGTACAATCAATAGTAGCTCCATAAATTTTAGATGTGAAGGGATAAAATAGAGATCATGTGTAGTTGGCTGATGTCCAAATGTTGTCATGCTTATATCAAACCTTGCAAGCAGAAATCTATGTTCAAGAGTTTGACCATTGAATACTATAACCTCATATTTCTTGATTCTAACAGGAATATCTTATGACACAGTGGGGAAAAGTCCACTAAGGGCAAAGCTATGTTTAAAGTTACCATGGTTGTTCTCCACATTGTCTTCCTTTGGTTCCCTGGGGGAAGATTGGAGAGCAGCAGGCAAGTGTGAGTCATCCAGCCTTTGTGCTCTGAATCCCTGCACAATTCAGGGGGTGTCTGATGGGTACCCCATTCCCTTCTGGTGCTTTCAGCTGACCACTACAGCTTTGTAAACCATGAGTACTACTCACATGACAGATGAGTCTCAATAGAGCAAGAAGACAGATTTATTTTTTTATCAGGCTTCTCCAAAGGATTCATAAAATCATCGAATGGTAAAAGTGGGAAGGGACCTTAAAGATCACTGAGTTCCAATCCCCTTGCTATAGGCAGGG
>VZRU01008633.1:94548-121387 GCA_013398155.1 Pedionomus torquatus
CTAGGAGAGGCCTAGCTAAGAAATCAAAACTGTAAAACAGAAAATTGGATCGAATGGTAAAAGTGGGAAGGGACCTTAAAGATCACTGAGTTCCAATCCCCTTGGTATAGGCAGGGACATCTCCCACTAGACCAGGTTGCTCAAAGCCCCACCCAGCCTGGTCTTGAACACTGCCAGCTATTCATCCTACCCACGTCCTTAGCCACTGGGTAATGATGCAGCACCTTGACACTGAACCAAACCTGATTTAATTGTGCTTTAAATTAAAAAGCATGTTGATTCCACAAGGATATTTTAGTAGACAGGAAAGGGCTATCTGCACACCCTTATAATTTAACATTTCCTTAAAATAAGCTTTTCATACGGTGACTGCTGAGAGAATCTACAGAAACAGTGTTCAAATATCATCTTTCAGTCCCTCAAAAACAGAAAATGAAAGATAAGTTTTGTTCACACAGAGGTGAGACGCTATTTTGTTCAGTTTTGTTTTGGTTTTCTTTCTCTCTGGACAAGAGTATTTTCATCTTAGCTAAAATCTAAAAAAATGTTAGCATCTTCTCAAGGTTTTAAGAGTCTTGTTCTGGTTTAGTGAAATCAATGTAAAAATATACATTGACTGCCATGGAATAAGTCTTGGTTTTGTTTCTGTATTAATTCTATGATTTCACTTTTCATCTCCTTTCTTCTTTTATCTCCTACTTAAAACATATGAAGACAACTATCTTTGGTTGATGGTTCGGTTGCTTTATTTAAAGAAGTTCTGGTTAGAAATGAAAGTTAATTTAAGAGGATTTCCTTTTGGACATCCGGAGGGAAATTCATTCTTTTGCAGACCATCAACACAAGACTTATGCACTACTTAGCATAAAGTTTAAGCAGTATGTGAGTGATACCGAAATCTTGAGATATACCTCCACATGGAGAAGAGTATTATCAGTAATTCAATATTAAATTTATTTTAAAATGCTACCAAAAATAATTAAAATAGGTCATAAGATGGACATGACTGATCTCTTTTGAAATTAAGGTAAAAAAATTTAAACCACATCTAAAGTGATTTTTACTTTGCTGTGTCAGTCTGATAATAGAATCACAGAATGATAGGGAGTTGGAAGGAACCTCTGGAGACCATCTAGTCCAACTTTCCTGCTAGAGCAGGTCCACCTAGAGCAGGTTGCACAGGAACATGTCCTGGCAGGTTTTGAATCTCTCCAGAGACAGAGACTCCACCACCTCTCTGGGCAGCCTGTTCCAGTGCTCTGCCACCCTCAAAGTGAAGAAGCTTGTCCTCAGATTTAGATGGAAGTTTTTCTGTTCAAGTTTGTGCCCAAACAAAACATTCCTCTTATCCTGACACTAGGCACAATTGGGTAAGAAGTCTTACACAAATTCTTGGGAATTGATTAGTGTTAAATAAAATAGCTTTACCATAGCCAGTATGTTATTTTCTTTGCACATATATACACAGTCTTAGAATATTCTTCTACAGAAGCAAGCTTTCCACTGTCTTAATTTCTGTCTGTTAATAGCTTGTCTCCATCAGAACATCCTGAACTAAATTTAATGGAAGAATAGAAATCTCAAAGACAATTAGGTTGGAAGCATGATAAAGTAAACGGATGGTTATGGTGGAAAGACCCAGCAAGAGCCTTCTGAGCTTTCACTGTATTAGATGTGAAACAATACAAATGGAAGAAAATCTTCCATATAGACACAAGTGAACCTCTTTAAAGATCTGAGACCCTCATAGTTATCAAAATAGTCAACTTGTGAAATAAAGATACAAGAACGATTAATTTTGGTAGGCATTTTTGTTTTTTTCAATAAGAATATATGATGAGGGAGGAGATATGACAGTTGAGTAATTGAGCAGGTAAGTTTAGCATGTTTTAGCAAAGATACATTCAAGTCAGTGATGGTGGCACACCAAGTATATATATTTTTATGTTGACTTCAGTCTTTCATAACATATTTTGAGGAAATATTAATTATTGGATTTTTGGTTCTATTCTCTTTTTCTCCCCAAACACCGCCTCCCCCCCCCNCCCCTTATCATTCTCTTTTATTAATGAATACCCAGAGACTGTTAAAGCTTAAAAAACCATGACAGCTGATTGCCTTATAAACACTGAGTATGGCCTGTGAGAATGCAAGCACTACTAATGATGTTACTAAGCATGTTTAATTCCTATTAAGATGATTTCCCAAGCAGAAAAACTTACAGTATATTCCATTATTTCTAAATCATGAGGTACTGATTTTTGGCAGACACAGCTATTAATACTTGACAGTGAAATGCTATGGTATGTAGTGATATGATATGATATGACGTGATGTGACTGAAGACATTCAAATTTACACTCCAAAATATAGATACAGAGGTTTGTTGATCCTCTTTATTATCCTATAGATTCTCTGCAAATGTTTTTTCTTGACATGACAACCCAGGCATAGCCTTAACTTTTTTGAGTAGAGCAGAGCTATGGCTTACCTTGAGTTCACATATCAGTGTAGGTTGCAGTTCTGCAACCATGTAACATTTTGTGTGTTTTTTTAATTTGTCAATTCAAGTCTTTTCTATAAAAATCCTATATAACTAGCTGTTCTCATGTATTCATACTATATTTTTTTTCAATTTACCAAGGTCATCTTGAACTCTAGTCCTGTTGTCTAACACAATAAAAATCTTTCTCAGCTTGTTATCTTCTGAAAATATAAAAAATAGCTATGTCACCTTCCAGAAGACTAAGGGGGAAAAGTGAAGTGGCAATGCATCTGCGACAAACCACATCAGAACCCTGTTTTATAACATCCTCCATTTTTACAGTCAACTACTGATAACTATTCTTTGAATATACTTTACCAATGAATTTAGAATCTACCTGGAAGTAAATTATTTTACAGTGGTCTAACCAGACACATTTCTAACTGATCTGTGCTAACTATTTTCTTTTATCCTTAAGAAAAAATTCTGATTATTTTTACCAATATATTTCTGGGAATTGAAATTATTGTCCTCTCTTTGCAGCTACTTAAAAGCTTGTATTACATGTTCCTGTTCCTTGTCTATTCATGGTTTTCTGTCCTGTCCTCAGTGGTTCCAAGATTTTATCAACCTCTTCTGTGATTACCGGATCCAGCCATATGTGTGAAACATCTAACTTGTATGCATCCTATCTAACATTTCCTTTTCTCACTCAGTGCTGTTCCTGATGCTAACTGTGGTAGCTGTATGTCAGCTGCTGACCTTTCTAGTGAAGACTGATTCAGAAGGCATCAGCAGTTGGCTTTTTTGGGTTATCCGCTATTTTCCATTGCAATGATGGATGTATGGACCTTTTCCTTGGTCTTTTTCATAATTTCAGTGCTTTGACAGTGGTTGTTCTTCATCCCTGATTGTTGCCTACCATTGTGAGCCTTGGATTTTAATATTTTGCCTTAAAGCACATATTGCTATAAGTTTTTGTTTAGCTTTTGATTATCCAGCCAAAAATAGTGAATAATTAATTCTGATAAATTGCTCTGTAGACTGTTCTGCTGCTTTTCCTAATAGATGTTAAGATAGTTAAAATCTACCATTATCACAAAGTCCTTTTCTCCACACAAATCATATGCTTAGGAATAGCCTCATCTGTCTGACCTTTGTTGGTATATATCATAGATAACCACAATAATTACAGGTGTATTTTTTTCCCTCTCAGTCATAACCCAGAAACAATGTTAATACTTGGAGCAAGGGAATGCCTTATCTACAAGGTAACTTTTACTACACAGCCCCATCATCATTTCAACATAGCTTATATATCTTTGCATAAATATTCTAGTTGCAACGATTGAATCAGTTTTTTGTTATAACAGCTAGTTTATAGTACTGGTATCCTATTAATACTTGTGGAGTGGTCTATTAATACTTCTAGGTCTCAGTTTTAATTTTTGTAATATGTAGATCAACTTTGAAATATTCTGAGGCGTTCCCTCTTTTTCATCCCTCTAAATTCTTATTTTGTGTGCCCACTTTTTCCAGATCTTTGTTGAGGATATTGTTGTTTGCATCTTCCTTTTGTTTGCATCTGACCTTTTTTAGTTTAAAGGACAACTTTAAAGACCAACAGTTATTTTAAAGGTCAACTTTAACATGTCATCCAATATGGTCATGCATTTGTCTTTATGAAGTTTCTGCACTGTCTGTGAGTAGGAAGACAGGAACAACACTAAGCCTCCTTCCATCTTCTCCAGAGAGTCCACTATGGTTACAAGGTCTGAGTGCTCGTGGGTAGGAATAATCAGTTGGCAAGTAGCTGGTTTTGTACATTTGTTAATAAATAAGAATAAAACCTAAAGAAGGAGGAAGGACAAAATTCATGCTTGAAGAATACCTTCAATGTTAGCCTATTACATATGCTAAAATAACAAGACTGGCTTTAGAATCTGATAGAAAGAGGATTTTCAGCTGCTTGAGAACTAATAATAGAATTTCTCTGCTCCCTGTGATAAAATGAAAAGGAAAGAAAAAGCTATTGAAATGTAGACTACATCTTTTTAAAACATTAACAATTCAGAAGTTCAAATACAAATATTGCAAGAGGATACTTTGATATTTCTAAAGTGCTTCCATGTAAATTTTTTTTTTAGTTAGAATCCTATCAAAATTAATTTTTATGGTAAAAATATTTTTTTTGTTGAAAAATCTTGATGTAAGTAATTCTATATATCCTGTTTTGCCATTAAAGTAGTACTCATATCTAAAATATGAGGAAAATTTATGAAAGTCATTTTTTATTTAATATTGCATTAATGATCTAATGGTGAAACCCAAGGAAGCTGGAAAAAAAAGAAAAAAAAAAAGAGAAAATAAATACTTCAGTCTGCAGAACCTGAATGTTTTGCCAGTCATCCTGGGTAATATTCTGTTGGACAGAATCTCCTGCTGACAAAGATTTGTTATCTTGGGAATGAGTCAAGAAAGGACATGGACACTGTCAAGGTAGAGAAGAAAGGAAAGACTGAGCCTAGAGGTAACATTTTATCTATGTGGTACTAGACAGGCCCCTTCTGTAGCTCTTGCGTTCAGAGCATGAGGTGCCAGTCCTGGAGTACTTGTGTGATCTGACCTCCTGACAGGGAAAAGAGTGCATATAGCCCTCCTCAGCTCTGCCTGGGGTCTCTGAGAATGCAAGATGCCTTGAATAAACCCTATGTATTGGTGATGTTGCAATGATACTCTACTTCTCCTGTAAAGCCTGCATTTTTTTCAGTGAAATAGATAATGTTGGAACTCATAAACTAGTTGAAGAAAACATGGAGTCTGGTTTTGGCCAAATATGAACATAGGACCTAAAATATCATGGGTGATAGTGGTTTTATGCTGTGAAAGGAGGTTACTAGACACAACAAAAAAAAAAGATTTTGATTTCTCAAAAAGCATAGGCATACATGTGATATAACAGATATTGGTGCCCATGAAAGAGCTTACACAGCTAGGTAGGTCCAGACTTAGCTTTTGAACTAGTCATAAACAGCCTAACACTGTCTGATCTTTTATACAGGATAATAGGCCCTAGGAGCAGGCAATGGCTTAGAATATGAAAGCTATTTTTGCTTCCAGGCAGTTGGGAAGTTACCCTTGGGGAATGTGAGGGAGGTAGCTGATGCCATCAATAGCTCTGAGAGGTAGTGTGATTTCACTGGTGATGAAGCACCACCCTGTGGAAGGTAGAGACAGCAGAATTATAATCATGAGCCCAGCTACAATGAGCTGTAAATCTTCTTGCTGTGTAGTAAGGATAATGCCCTTAAGTTTTCTCCCTACACTCCATGCGAGTGATAAAAGAAAAGTAGAAACCACTGTCTAGCATGTGTAGCGTCAGCACAGGCTTTGTAGAGAGAGGCTTCTGATCCCTATTGCTACTCAACTCTTGCTACACAAGACTTACCAACAGCACACGTAGCCATCATGCCGTTCAGTTGGGCATAGACTCAATGAAGCATGTCAGTTAGCCATCTTACAGAAGGCAGACTGGAAAGTTGTACCAGAGTATTGTTGAAGCAAAAAGTTAAAAGGCCTATATGTCTGGAGGCAAAACATGTGAGTAGCTATATCGCAAGACAAAAAGGCAGGATGGATTCAGTGAATTACCAAAGAATATGCCCTAATGTGTAGCCAGCTGCTTGGCTCAGTGAACCTGAAGCTGAAATCAGGTGCACCCAAGACATACAATTTAAAATCAGACCATATGTCTATCCATATGTCTGTATCCATCTTCCTTATCAAACTGCATATTTTATTGGGTTTTTTTTCTCTTCTAAGACATTCACAGCCCCTTTATTTTAGGCATGTATTTCAACTTCATCCATTTTAGTGTTCAACTGGCATTCTGAAAGACACCTGAAATGAAAAGTCCTATTCAATAGTAAATCATTCAAGTAGTTTCTTCTTTTAAATGTAGTTCCACAGACTTTGGTGGGAAACAATAACTACCCTGCAGGACTATTTATGCTTTCTTTGATGCTTATTCTACCGAGTCCCAGACAACATCTTTTTCTTAGTATTTCATCCTTTTTTTTTTTTTTCTTCATGCATTTTCTGGCTCCTCCTTCATCTTACTGCTTTTCTCTTTTCCTTCCCTTGAAATTTAGCAGATGTCTCTCTTTAATATGTTGATTTACTTATTTACATCCACTCAGTTTGGTTTCCCCCATATCTTCTCTTACAGTGCTGAGATACAAAAAAGATTTATTGAATTTATATAAAAAATCTATTCAAAGAAAGAAATGTAAAATGGAAAAAGCCATCATACACCGGACACATCCTTCTCTGTCATGATGAGATTATAAAACATTTCTTTCCTTACTGTAAAATTTTCTATGAAATAGTACATTTGATGTTATTTAACCCCTCATCCCTCTGTGATATGTAAGGTAACTGCAATGGGTATAAATTAATTCCTGGCAAACGTAGAAGTTGCTGAGATACAATATAATATTTCATGGCCTATAATACTACGTTAAATGAGCATTTATTATTATATTATCAATATTCTGGTGTGCAGTGGGGAGAGAGACCTTGAATGAAGTAGTGGAGTCGATCCTGGGGAAGGAGAAGTATGTTTTCTCTAAGTGTGTAAGTATTCACTTCTTTTTTTTTTTTTAATTTTTGTTTCCCAATGCCCAAAAGAGTAATTAGACATTTATATAAAATGACAAGAAATTAATTTCTGTAAGTTAAGTCTGATCTTCCTGTCTTTATTTGCAAGTCATGAGTTTTCTCACTGTGGTTCTTCCTTATACTCTTCCTGATGTTATTCCTCGTCTCTGGGGAGAAAGACCTACAAGTGGCTGTGTTGGGTGCGTGGCTGCCAGCTGGGGCTAATCAATCATATTATGCAATGAATTTTGTAACATTCCCAGAAATGTCACACAAAATGATGAAATAACTGATTACTGAGCACCTGCGTGCCATGCCATGAAAAGGTCTCGTGGGGTTCCCTTTTTTAATATATTTTTTAATTGCAAAGAAGCACTATTATTTAGAAAATGAAAATCTGCTTTGAATTTTTCAGCTAATGTTTTCTGCTACTGTAGTTACGCTGTGTACATTTTTGATAAGGTGCTGTCTAGGTTCACAGTAGCATTTGGAGGAAATGATCTTATACTGATGAAATATTCATTGCCAACTAATACTTTGCTTTGCTGGTGTCTGTATCTCAATTAGCACATTACGTGGGAGATGTTTTAAGATACACTTCTGTGAAGTAAGTAATTATAAATGATTAAAGTAGATGAGAGCACAATTCATAAGGGTCACACAGTGCTGGCAGAAAGAATTGCCAACTTCTTGTAAAATATTCTATTTTCAAGCTGTCTCATTAAGATCTTTCTGCCTTCTAATACTTCTCTCTCATAGTTTATAATAAACAGTGGTGAACCTTTGAATCCAAATTCTCTGGGCCTGAACATACCTGCAGTTACTGAAAGCTGGTGTGAAAGGTCAAAACTGGCAATTTTAAAGCATTTTAAAAAATTACGTACCCAACCTTTCTTTCAAGTGAACTGGGAGCTTTGGCCAGGAACATATTTTATTAAATGACCATGAAAAACATGGCCCTAGATTGCTTCAGCAGCTTGGAAATTTCAGGACATAAAGGACATTGTTCTTTTATGGAGCCCTGATTTTAAGTATTGTATTGCATTGTCATAAATTGCATTGTCATAAGAACCACAGGGAGTTTTGGGTTATTGCCCATTCTGGGATATATAAACAAGCAGTTTACAAATATTTCTTAAACTTGGACTTAAGAATTTATGAGTGTTGCTGCAGAGATTGAGGCTGGGCATGCCCCTCAAGTGGAAGCACAGCTAAAACATGAGTTTAAGAAAATTTCAAAAGGCCCTTTTCATTGAATCATAGAATGGTTAGAGTTGGNTTCTTTTATGGAGCCCTGATTTTAAGTATTGTGGGTGGTCAACAGTAATTGCATTGTCATAAGAACCACAGGGAGTTTTGGGTTATTGCCCATTCTGGGATATATAAACAAGCAGTTTACAAATATTTCTTAAACTTGGACTTAAGAATTTATGACTGTTGCTGCAGAGATTGAGGCTGGGCATGCCCCTCAAGTGGAAGCACAGCTAAAACATGAGTTTAAGAAAATTTCAAAAGGCCCTTTTCATTGAATCATAGAATGGTTAGAGTTGGAAGGAACCTCAAAAATCGTCAAGTTCCAACCCCCATGCCATGGGCAGGGACACCTCCCACTAGAGCAGGTTGCTCAAAGCACCATCCAGCCTGGCCTTAAACAGCTCCAGGGATGGGGCATCCACAACTTCTCTGGGTAACCTCTTCCAGTGCTTCACCACCCTCACAGGAAAGAATTTCTTCCTAATATCCAATCTAAATCTCCCTTCTTCTAGTTTAAAACCATTACCACTTGTACTATCATGACACATCCTGACAAAGGGTCCCTCTCCAGCTCTCCTGTAGGCTCCATTCAGATCCTGGAAGGCTGCTCTAAGGTCTCCCCAGAGCCTTCTCTTCTCCAGGCTGAACAACCCCAGCTCTTTCAGCCTCTCTTCATAGGAGAGATGCTCCATCACTCTAATCAGGTTCATGGCC
Source organism: Pedionomus torquatus (assembly GCA_013398155.1). NCBI lineage: Eukaryota > Metazoa > Chordata > Aves > Charadriiformes > Pedionomidae > Pedionomus > Pedionomus torquatus. The sequence goes on from VZRU01008633.1 coordinate 103,661, forward strand.
TTCCACTGGACCCGTTCCAACAGTTCCAGCAGTTCTATATCCTTTTGCTGTTGAGGACTCCAGAGCTGGACACAATACTCCAGGTGGGGTCTCACGAGTGTAAAGTAGAGGGGGAGAATCACCTCCTGTGACCTGCTGGTCATGCTTCTTTTGATGCAGCTCAGGATACAGTTGGCCTTCTGGGCTGCCAGTGCACACTGCCAGCTCATGTTGAGCTTCTCATCCATGAGTACTCCCAAGTCCTTCTCCTCAGGGCTGCTCTCCAGCCATTCTCTGCCCAACCTGTATTTATGCCTCGGATTGCCACATTCCAGGTGCAGGACCCTGCACTTGGTTGAACTTCATGCCATTTTCATTGTCCCATCTCTCAAGCCTCTCCAGGTCCCTCTGGATGGCATCCCTTCCTTCCAGAGTGTCGACCGTGCCACCGAACATGGTGTCATCAGCAAACTTGCTGAGAGTGCATTCTATCCCACTGTCCACGTCTCCGACAAAGATGTTAAATAGTATTGGTCCCAGTACTGAGCCTCGTGGGAAACCACTTGCCACTGGCCAACACTTGGACATTGAGCCATTTACCAAAACCCTTTGAGTGTGGCCATCTAGCCAGTTCCTTATCCACCGAGTGTTCCATCAATCAAATTCATGACTTTCCAATTTGGAGACCCGGATATCATATGTGACAGTGTCAAATGCTTTGCTTAAGTCCAGGTAGATGATGTCCATTGCTCTGCCTTTATCCACCAAGTCTGTGGCAGTATCATAGAAGGCCATCACATTTATCATGCATGATTTGCCCCTGGTGAATCCATGTTGGCTGTCTCAAATCATCTCCTTATTTTCCATCTGCCTTAGCAGAGATTCCAGGAGGATCTGCTCCATGATCTTGCCAGGCACATAGGAGAGACTGCCTGGCCTGTATTTTTCTGGGTCCTCCTTTTTTGGGTTATTTTTTGAGTTTTTTTTTTTTTTCTTTCTTTTTTTTGGGTTATATTCCTCTTTTTTTCCAGTCCACAGGAATTTTATCAGATTGCCTGGTGAAATTCTTACCTCACATTCCTGTATTTACTCAAATTTTCACACAGAAGTGATTCCTATTGTGGTCATATAACGGATGAAGTTATTGCCATATAGTGACAAGAAGTGGAGTGATCCACGAAATTGGACTTTAACTGCCCTAAGTTTTTCTATTATATCTATGATACTCATTAAGACTTTTTCTTATATCTTAATTTTTTAAAAAATTAGAATCTAATGTTTTCCATGGTCAGTGATCACAAGTAAAAAAAAAAAAAAGAAAAAGTACTTTTCTTTCTGAAAAGATTGTCTAGATTAGGGATAAAAAAAAACAACCCTCCCATTGTTTATCAGACCTCCCTTCAGCTTCAAAGCAGAAATCAGAAATGTAGTATATCTCATTAAAATAGAAATGTCAAGCCCAAGATGGGTTCTGAAGGACAGAAAAAGGTAAAGATCCCTCTTAAATATCATGGCACTGCTAGTTCATTAAGTTAGGACTAGAATTGTTAACTAAGTTGTCAACTGGTACTGAGAAGGAATTAAACTGAAACAGCACTTTGATATACTCAGTGGGTGCAAAGATTTAAATACCATCTTTTTGTATCTAATGAGAATTAGATATTGAACAAAATGTCTCAAAATGTCAGTCAGTAGAGCATGTGCTGTTGAGAAATTTTTCAGGAGGCAAGTAGAGTGAGCAATTAATTGTTCTTATACTACAGAAAAGACCCCTTTAGATGACCTTTAAGGACATTTAATAAAAAAAAATGTGTTGAAATTATCATTAAGGAATCATCAATTTATTCTCTCATATTAAGGGATGATCCAAATTATAGGATTATATTCTAAGTATTAGGAACACATTCTCTGTCATTGTATTCCTTTGCAACAACACTTTCTATGTTTTAGCTTCTTACATATATACAATTGCAACAATAGCAGAACTGACTAGTTAAGGTATTTCTGGGCTACAATGCTTGTGATTTCAACAGATTTTGCCATCATTATTTGCAATGAGAAACTAAATATTTTTTCTAAAAGAAATTGCTGGAAGTGACCTGAGTTAACAAAAACTTGCAATTTAGTATATTTTACCTGCTTTGGTTTTATTTGCTTATTTTGTAAAAAGGATTAATTTGATCATTGTCCATTGATCAATTTGTCCATTGATCAATTGAGCATCAAAATCAAAAGTAGTAAAACCCCTAATGTTCTGAAACCATTTTCCCCTGCAAAATGAATTACATCCAACCCTGTGCAATTTTAACACACATACAAAAAGTTGAACAATATTTGCCACTGTGTCCTGGTTTGAGGTAAAATGAACCAATTTTCTATTTTACAGTTTTGCTTTCTTAGCTAGGCCTCTCCTAGTTAGCTGGGCTCTGAAATTAACAGCACATTGTGCGGAGCTGTTCCATCTCGCAGTGATAAGACCTGACTGTACCGGGGGATGGTGCAGAGAGGCCCTTGTTTAGACTTATTGCTGGAAGAACCAAGGTCAGATAATTTTCATCGGTCGCCCGTCAGAGGGTCCCGCCTTCAAGGAGGAGCGGACAGGACAGGTGACCCAGGACTGACCAACAGGGGTATTCCATCCCATCAGCATCATGCCCCCCTTAAAAAGCTGAAGGATCAACAGGTCAAGCTTCTTCGCTCTCTTCTTCTTCTTTCCGGCTCTTCTTTCTGCCTCTTCTTTCCCCTTCGTCTTTGATGGCTGACGTCCAAGGAGGGCCCTGCCTGTTCATCTGCCTCTGATCCCGATCTCGGCGTTCCTGGCTCCGGATCTGAAGCCCAGCTCCTGTCGGTCGCCGGGTCCGGTTTGGGACTTTTCCTGAGGCCTGCTGGTGACGTGGTCGTCGTCCTGGGAGCTTGATACGGTTTTGTGTTTACTGTATACTCCCTTTTTCCTTTTTTTTTCCTATATTTCCTGTTTATTGTGCTGCTTATATTTTCATTAAAGTAGTTTAGCTTGTTCTAAACTCTTGAATCTCTTTAACTCCTTCCTCTCCTCTCTTTACCCAAAGGGGGGGAAAAGGGAGGGGGGTGGGGGTCATCTGTCGCTCAGGGTTTGGTGGGTTTGGCTGAAACCGCGACACACTGTTTTAATAAAACAGTCTCAGGTTCACTGACAACACTTCCCTCTTCTACCAAAAATACAAGAACAGATTGAGGAGTGTTCAGATCTTAGGCTGATAGAGTCATATAAACACTTAAGCCTGATAGGGAATTAAAAAAAAATAAAAAATGGAATAGGAACCTGGGAAAAAATGTGGGAGTGATTGAAAATGAAAGAAAATAATCATCTGGAAAAAGATGCAAGTTACAGAACTTTGTTGAACTTTATGAGATTTATGTTGGCCCATTCCTCCAGCCTGTCAAGGTCTCCTTAAAGGGCAGAGCAACAATCTGGCCCATAAACTCCTCCTCCTATTTTTATATTGTTTGCAGGCTCTTGTCTTACCATCCAGGATATTAGTGAAGATGTTGAACAGTATCGGAAACAGTATCCATTCGTGAGATATATCACTGTGGATGGGCCTCCAGCTGGACTTCATGCCTCTGGAAACAATGCTTTAAGCCCAAGATTTCAGCCAGTTTTCAGTTAACCTCACAGTCCACATATCTAGTCCATACTTCATCGGTTTATCTGTGAGGATATCATGGCAACAATGTCAAAAGCATTATTAATGTTGACATTAACAATACCCATTTCCCTCCTTTTGTCTGCTGAGCTAGTTGTTTCATTGTAGAAGGGTATCTTGTTGGTTACTATGATGTTCATCATAGTATGATAGGAATCAAAGTGAGGTTGACTGGCCTTTAGATCCCTAAATCCTCCTTTTCATTCTTTAAGATTGAGATGATGTTTTCTTTTTTACCAGTTGCCAAGAGCTTTCAGAAATGATTGACTGTGGCCTCCAAGTGATGACAGTCAGCTCCTTCAGCACTCATGTGAGCATCCTGTCAGATCCCAGGGACTGGGTACATCCAGATTGTCAAGTATTCCTTAACCTGATTCTCCACTGAGACTGTTTCTTGCTCCAGACTTTCCCTTGGATATAAGGTGCCTAGGATCCTTGAAAGTTGGTCTTACTAGCAAAGACTGAGACAAACAAAGCATTGAACACCTTTTCTGTATCCTTTGTCACCAACTCCACTACTCCGTTCAGCTGTGGGCCCACACTTTCCCAAGTCTTTGTTTTGCTACTGATAAACTTGTAGATATCTGTAGATAAATATACTTCTTGTTGACCTACACATATCCCTTACCTGAATCAACTCCAAGTATTCAGACAGTAACCTTGTTCATGCAGCCAGGCCTCACACCACCTTCGGCTTCCTCTACATAGGAATTGCGCTTGGAGGAGGTGGTTCTGGATTCCTCTCCAGAACCGTATTCTACAAGATCTTTCTAAATGCATCCCTGAACAAGCCATAATTCAGTCTTCTGAAGTCCAATGTTGTGATCATAGTTTTTGAGTTTTTTTCCCTCCTTCCAGGATCCTGAACTCTACAATCGCATGGTCACCGGGGTCACTGTTGACAACCCTAACCCTCAGTCCCTAGCCAGGTTTTCTTGTGTTCTTGTTTCTAACTATAAGCTCCAACACATCATCTCTTGCCAAGAGCTCCTTAATGACCTGTGTCCAGAAGCTGTTATCAATATATCCCTGAAACCTTCTGGTTTCCTTGTTCCCTGCTGTGTTCCAATCCATCAGATATTGGGGTGGTTCAAGTCCCCCCATAAGGACAAGGGCCTGCAAATGTAAAACTTCCTTCAGTTATGTGAAGGTCAAATCTGCATCTTCTTCCTGATTAGGCAGTCTGTAGCAGAGACTCACCAGTCTTGTTTACACTGGCTTGTCCTCTAATCGGGACCCCTCAGCTCTTGGCTTTCTCATCCCCAGGGTGCAATCCCACTGCTCTCTCACATTTAAGGACAACTTCCTGGCATTGCTAAAACACTTGCACCCATCTACTGGCAATACTTTAGTCATGGGAGCTACCTGTGATGACAATGAGGTGGCCGAAATAACATACAAAAAAATCACAGAAGCTTTCTGTTTAACAATGAATTATCTTTGCAGAGTAAAACCAGGCAGTACCCACAATGGCTCATGAGGCACTGCAGTAATGATTTTAGGAGTCATATTAAATGTTTTCTATGCTACAAAATGTAGTCTTAGGTAAAGGACAGCAGAAAGCACCCATTTCCAAACGCAAAAATAGGGTACATTCCATGTGGCATGTGCAGCATTTGTTTTGGGGTGACAACATAGTAATTCTAAATCAGCATACTTTATGTCTACTTATGTAAATGAGAGTATAGTCACACCCAGCACCTGTGAATAACTTCTGGGAAAAAAGCTGAAACCGGACCTAGTGGCTTGTGCAATAAATCACAGTGCGGATTGAACATATTCACAATATATATAACAATCTTAATTTCACACTTCCTCTTGGTTAAACAGATTCTAATGCTCAAGTATCTTGTTTCATAGTCTTTTCATATTAATCACTTCAGTTTCACTCTTCCCTCTGACAATGGGTGCAAATGATTTCCTCAACACTTGTTTGCTGTGAAGAATAATTATAACTAGTTAATAAAATGAGAACATTTTCTCTTATTTCACCTCTCTCTATTGCTGTCTTATTCCCATACCTGATTTCTGCTATGACTGATAAGTGCAAAGTACTAATGTGTAAATACTACATAATCATAGAGGGTTATTATTCTGGATGAATAATGCATAAGTCTAACAGCAATGTTTTGCTATTATCTGGGACTGATTAAAAGTGAATAGCTGTTAGAAAGCTTTGCATTTCCCAAATTAGATATCTATACATATTCTTTGTGCTTGTTTTCAACTCTAATTGTTTTTGTTGCTTTTCATTGTTGTATGTTTGATTGTACCAGTATTAAACACAAAAGAGGAATAATAAAGGATTTAATTTCAATAAAGCAATAGAAATTAACAGTAGCTTTCAACAGTTTAAAGTAAAACAAATGATTGAATGTCCAGTTCCCCAACTTCAAACAATGATTAAATCTATATTGCAAATTCTGAGTAGTAACAGTAGAAAAAATATAGTGTATGTCATTTCCTCATTCTTCTCCAATTTATGGTTCTCATTAGTGCAAATTTACTTACTGAATTAGTAGTGGAATTCAGAAGAGCTTTTTTGATTAAACAAAGAGACCAGACACAAGATACTTGACCGGTGTAATTAATGCAACTTTACGATATGATGGGCCCAGAAGAACCTGAAGCTCTCTCATGCAAGAAAATACCACTTGAGTCCCTTTTTCACTTTTCAAAATACTGTGTGACTGCTGCAGCAGCTCCTTTCTCTTTTTACCCTCAAAATATTGTTATGGATGAAAATGAGACACAATGCATAAAGCTGAGCATTTAGTTAAAATCTTAATAGTTACATTATGAGAACTATGAGTGGTCCAGATTTAATTAGAAGAAATAAAAAATAAATTAATACTGAAAATAATAATAATAGTAACAACACACTTAAAATTATTTTTTAATGCCTTTCCTGGTGTTATTCTAACCTTTACAGTGCTCTTCTGAATTCTCATATGTATAACTTCAGTCTGGTGATGACAGTGGCAGGTGGGGCCTACATCATCTGGAGTCCTCTCTCAAGTCCTTTACTGTGAGGAATATGATGCTGATGTTCTTCTTGGTTCGTTCTTTCTTTCTTTCTTTCTTTCTTTTCTTTCTTTCTTTCTTTCTTTCTTTCTTTCTTTCTTTCTTTCTTTCTTTCTTTCTTTCTTTCTTTCTTTCTTTCTTTCTTTCTTTCTTTCTTTCTTTCTTTCTTTCTTTCTTTCTTTCGCACACCTTCAATTCATCGGGGGTTATTGTTTTGTGTTTTCTAATATGTTTTTATACCTTTTTATTTCTTTAGTGTTCTGCAACTCATAATCAATTTTTTTGCAGGTTAGATTCTACATTTTTGTCCTCCTTGTTTCCTCTACAAACAGACCTTCCCAGCTCCAAGTCTGAATTCTTTTTAACTGACCATGGGTGAGTTTTTTATAGTAGGGAGAAAAGGGAGGATCAGAGGCTGTGCCCCATGTCTTACAATGCTATGCCTGTACTCTTCCACCCATATTGTGTGCTTTTACTTCTCTAGGTCTCTGTGCTGATGGGTTACAGGGTTAGGCACAACATTGCTCTACTTTTTACAATTATATAATCACTGGAGCAGGAAATTGAATTTTGATGTAGTTGAGAAAATATTTATAATTCCCTTAATTTCTACTGGCTATTCTGCAATAGCACAATACCTCTGATTTCAAACCTTAAGCTATTTAACTTTTATTGATGAAAATTTCCTAGAAACTGGTGTATTTCTATAAAATGTTTTAATGACAATGAATCTACCTCTTAATACTGCACTGTGTATGTACCAAGTTTCTGATCTCATTTTTCACCATTTCTTTAACATAACATTCCATGCAAGTTACAGGTGGGAAGTATTGTACTTGTTATGTGGAATGCAACATATAACAGTATCAGACACCAAAGAGAAATAGTGTATGGTTTTGTTTAAATATAACAAATAAATGAAATTGGCAGTAATAGCAGACTTACTCTGATTACTGATAGATTATTTAGAAAACTTCTGTTAAAGACAAAACTTTATATTCTAGGAGCAATAAAAAAAAAATATCTTAGCTACTTTGAATCTGGCTATAATATGTAGAAAGACAAAGTTTCCAAGCTGATAAAATGAATATCCATTTTCTGAAAAATTTACATAATTTAAAACATGTTTTAAAGAAGCCAAAGACAAGAAGTCATAATGTCAGCATAACAAAATGAAATTTTTAAAGCAGTTCATTAAGAAGCCATCACACTGTTTTAGGATTTTTGAAATATTTCTCGTTTTTAATGCGTGTGACACATTTTATTTCATTGAGGAGAGAACATTTCCTTTTAGACACTGTATAATACATGACATTAGGAGTTCTATGTTTTCATTTAAACATGCTTGACTTGGTTTATCATTGCAACTTTTATTTGCTTGTCTTGATTGAAAAGACTTTTTTTTTTTTTTTTGGTCTGTGGTGCCACAAACTGGAATAAATTTACTTCATGATGATTTAAAGGAATATTTGCATAGCAGTAAAGATGTCTCACCAAGAAATGATGTAATCCATTAGCAGTCAGAAACATGGTAATTAAGAAAGTTGCAAACATGGAATGATTGCGATAATTAGAAGTAAATGTTTTGGGCTTCTGGAGGCTTTGTTAAGAACTGGCTGCCTGTATAGACTTTTAGGAGGAGATATTTTAGCCCTCTAGCTATAGATTTTAAACACAATTCTGATTGACATGCTTTGTCTCCGAAAGTTGTTTAGTTGCTGCAAAAATCCCCTGACTCAGTAAGCACTGAAAAATTGAAGTTTCCAGAGGAGTTCAAATTCTTTGGTGACTTACTGCAATTGGATTTCATGAGCAGTAGTGACGCGATCAGAAACTAGGTCTCAGGGTAGTGCTCTCCTATGCTGCTTGACCTTTGAAACAAGGGCTATGAAGCCCTAACCCTAATGATAAGTTACTTCCAAGGAACATATGGAAAGTTTAAATTTATGTCAGTACTGGGAAATTTTAACATTTCCATTTATATCCTGAGTAGCCATTTTTGGCCCATCTAGTGTGCTAAAACAAACCAGAGAATATTAGTTAATTGTAGGAACACATTGATGTTTTTTGTCTTTTTTTAGACATAGAAATAGAGAGAGAGTTTTAATCTTGAGAAAGACATTTCCTTTAATTGCCCATTAATATCTCCATAGGCAGCAAGACTCCACTCAGATTCATACTGAGGACATGGAGAGACTGTTAAAGAGTTTCTATACATGTGCACAGGGGTGTGATCCTGTCTGGTAGATTCAACAGTACAGACTTGGGCCCTAGATAAGTAGATGGACATCTAAACTGCATTGCATAGAGCCTTCCTCTTCCTATGCCTGAACATCCTCATATATCTCTTGAGTTTCCATGTGTGATAGATTTATTTAGCTCATAAAGTTCATGACTTTATCTCAATTCATAACTCATGTTTCATAGTTTGGTGTAGAAAAAAAGTTTCCACTACTGTTGAACACTTTGAAGTATTGTCACTTAAAGGTCACCTTTACAAATAAGTACTCTTTTACTTGAGGAAAGACTTTTAACAAAACAGGGTGGGTTTTTTTCAGTTTTATAATTGTCATTACAATACTCCAAACTCCAAAGAATTCCTGAGAGGAAAAGCACCCTAGCTAGAATAAACAAGATATGCTTGAAATCACTATTATTCTGCATCTAAAGCCTTATCTGGATGTTTATGAAAGGTTATGAATGCAAAGTGTAAAGACTGTTGAACTCCGGGAGTATGTTTTTGTATTGCAAGATTAGAAAGCCATATATTTTATCTGTTTACAAGATTTGTGTCTTGCAGAACATATACCACTTGGACATATTTATTTCATATTTTTTTTCCTCCCACAAAGTCTAGAGGAACATGCAAAATGGTAGCAAGCAGGTTGAATTCTTTTCCTCCATACTGAGGAAACTTTTAAAATTTAAACAGAAGTGTAGTTTTCTATCAGGGAAGATGAACAAATGTTTCTTTCAAGACTGTAGAAAAGCACTAAACCTGAACTCTTGAGTGTGTTATAGGGGGGCTTGGATGACATTTCCCAAGAAATATATTCTTGAGAAATCCTCTCAGCAAGAACAACACAGTTCAAGTAGAAAAACAGAAAGTGCAGTCCTTAGTGCTTACTGTAATGCTACCAATGCAAAAAGTAACAGTAGTGTCTACCAGTATTCCACAAATGGAAGTCTCTACCCTTACAATTCATGTCTGCTGCTGAGGTAGATTTAGTTGAGTAGCTCTCAGCTGGTGAAATATTAGAGCTGCCATATGGAGTGCACGAAGGGGTTCTGCACCAATCAGTTATGGCTGTAGCACAACATAGCTGCAGGGAGTGAGCTCCTCTCTTGAAGGAGAGCATAAAGGAGAGGAGAGAGGAGAGGAAAGGAGAGGGCAGGGCCCTGAATGTTGAAACCAACAAGAATTATATAAAAAAAAACCCAAAACACATCAATATAATTACCGTTAGAACTGGTACTTTTACTATTAGATACTTCTTAGGTGATTCAGATACTACCCAAAAATGTGACAGTGGTTGCTCTGCGATTGCTTGTCAATGCAAACCAAACAAGACAAATAATTTAATCTAAAAATAAATTGTTTAGGATGTAACTTTTCTTGAACTCAGATTGAGATTCTTCTTTTAACCCATTATTTCCATTTATGGCTCTCACACTCAAAGTTTTGAAGTCCTAATTCAAAACCATTTCCTTTTGTTATCACATAAATCTACTTTTTTTGATTTCCTCCACCTAGGTGAATGTCTAAACACCCATGAACTGGTGGTCTGTCTTCTTCTACTACTACTTCGTCTACTACTTCAGGATTCGATTAATAATTTATCAAAGTTACTACAGCATCAAAAAGACTGATGGGTAGAGTTGTACTTAAGCGGACCTTTAATCATAGCCTTTAGACCACTATTCTTTGTAGTGCAGAATGCAAATTCTCATCTCCTGGGAAATGAAATAGCTCCCAAGATAGAAGTATTTACTTCAAATCTTTTGGATAAAATGAAATAACAGCGCCATCTTTTTCTATTGAGCTAATTTTTCATTTCTTGTTACTTTCACACATATATATGCACAAACTCTAAATCACATTCTGGTTGACTTGAAACTACTGATTTTATCTTCCCATTTTGTCTGAAAGTATGTACAACTTTGTTGGCTTGATCTAAGCCAAAGTTTTGACACTGTTTGGATAAGTGAAAAAATGTGTTAGTTTTTCAATAGTACTCCTAGTTCAAGAAAGCTGAATATATGTGTCCTTGTTGAATAAGATTTTCAACAGAGATATCTAACATTTACTAATATCATAATTTTGATCATCTTCTCAATAAGCTTTTTAGTGATTGTTCCTTAAGGTTGTTTTTCCAGTACCTTATGAGATACTGAAAGTTCCAGATTCTGTGATGTATCAAATAAGCCTATATGATTCAATTCTCATCTTTGGCATTTACTGAATAGACAAATCTAGAACAAAGATACCTAAGCCTTAGGTGGACTCCTGTACCCAACTGAAGACCTAAGAAATTCGGCAGCTGCACATAAAGTTGCAGCAGTGAATTAAGTGGCATTCAGTTCTGCAAAACAGGAGTCTTGTACTTTTTCATGGTCTTGTAACTATTGCTCTGCTTCTGAAATGCAAGGTACTGATTTCTTGGACACATTTTTACAGATTTCAAAATGGAAATAATATTCTGATGAAGCAGCTAAAAACAAATGGGACAAGGGTAAGGCATATTTCTCATTCTTTTGTCCCCTTTGAGTTCTTTGGATTGCTAGCAAAACAAGCAAGCAATAAATTTTACTGTCAATCATTTGAAAAATAAATTACTTTTCTTTGCATTTTTTCAAGACCTTACTGTATGTATGTCCAGCTGGTTTTCTTTATTAGATGTTTGTTCAAATTATACTGAACTATTTGAAACATCTTTTGGTAGAAGCACAAAGAGTGTAAATGCAACATCTTGCTGAATTTGTATTTTCAAATGTGTTATACATGTAGAACAATAGTAAAATAGCATGAATAATTTTTGAAATGCATGAGTGGTAAAGAAACTTTAAAAAATAAATCATTTTCAGGTATTTTGATTTATGAGCCTCAGTTTCTGGTATGTGCCAAGAACAGTAGCTGAAATGTTCTAAAAACTTTACCACCTGTCTTTCAACTATGGCTGCAGCACTACAAGGCAGAATAGCTGTTGATACTATTAATGTATGCCAGTAAGATGGTGGTTGGCCTATTTAACTCTCCAAAGAACTTAAGCTTTGGAAAAGTGTAACCAGACTCCAGAAGATGTTGGAACACAGGTCTTACATGAAGCTTATGAAGATCAGATATATACTGCTTGCAGTGCACTTGTTGTCCATTTTTCTGGTCATGGGAAAAACTGCTGAATTGTATTTACCTTTTCACTTTGTAGAACTTTATTATATATCAATATATAAGAAAAAACAAAAATAATTGTGGACAGAAGACAGTGAAATTTGTAAAAAAAAAGAAAGAAAGAAAAAAAAAAGACATAGAACCAGAAAACAAAACATGTTAGAATCATGTTAGAAAACTTGAATAGGAAAACTGAAGATAGTTTACAGAAATGTATTTTATCCTGCATCAGAACAGCCTTTTACGTATGATGGAAGGTTGGAACAACGTTGTGAAATGCTGGAGATAGTAGATTAATATACTCATTCCTATCAATCTCCATAATTTTGATAGCTTTTACCAAAATACTGTTAGTTTTGGCACAGCAGTGCTAAACATTTAAAGCGATCTTTCTACTAACATCCTTAGAAGAGTATAACTTTTGTTTTAACAGGTTCTCAGGGAATTTCTCTGACAGTGCCTTACACTGATCTTTCAATTTATATACCTGAAAGCTGGGGAAAAAATGCATCTTGATTTTATAAAGGGTAGATCATTCCAAGGAAACTTACTGCCTAAAAATTATGACTAATTTTCAGAATAAAAGGACGTAAACTAGCTTAAATTTATCCAATGTTAATTTTGTAGAAGTCCTCAGATTAAACTCTTACATCAAAATGGAGGAGAATATGATATAGTTTAAGAAGGGTGAGATGGATAAGGCAGATATATGAGCTGACTAAATTGGTTTCACCGCAAGACAGAGGACATCAGTTGTACTGAAAGATGAACAAAGATGAAGAGCTGTTTATGTGGAGTACCATAGACTGTTCTTCATCTGTATTTAACATTTTCATTAACAAATTTGGCACACAGGCTGAAAGTAGAACTTTAAAAATGACAAAAAATTATTAAAGTAATTCAGGAAGAAGAGAATCAAATTCATCAAGTAGAAGTCATAAAGACCAATAATGAATCTTTTGTGTGTACAGCAGTGTGCATTTTAGCTGGAAGTGACAGGAAGAAAGAGATGTGCTTACATAAGTCACATAATATGGGATTTCTCTGCACCTTTTCTAATTAATGACAAGCAAGACTGATTATACTGACTGTTATATGGTGCCAGTGCAGACATATTGTCTCTGTCTCTCCATATAAAGTTGTGTAAATGTTTCACACAGATCACTCAGAGCTGATTTGGGGCATCATTCTCCCTCTCACACACAAAAAACTTTAGCCAAGAAAGAATGTGATTGCAGTTTACATATAGGATTGCAGTTCATCTAGCAGATAAGAATGAAATTACGTTATCGACATAAGAAGAAATGGATCAATTTTACTGCTGAAAAAATTAGACTCAAAATTGGAAGACAAACAAGATTTTTTTAATAGGCATATTAAGGACAAGAAATGGAATAGTTTGGAGATGGATCCTGACATTTATGAACAGATGCTGGTCTCAGTGAAATAACAGAAACTTCTAGTCCTTTATTTTCCTATTACTCTGGATTGGGAATTTCCATGAGACAATGAGACAATACGATATCATTTGAATGAGTACTGTAGAAACATAAAAATAACATGTTAAATAATTTCATTTGTAGGATTCATAGGCATCTCATCTCTCTACTGTTTAATTATTCCCTGATACAAGGAGAGAAGAGATATTTCAGCAAAATAAAACAGTTATTAATAACCCTATAAATCAAAGATTGAACCTGAATTTGAATTTTGTGGTAGGTAAGGAAACTCAGATCCTGAGTTCTTAATCTGGACAGAAGAATGCAAGAAACTATAATCTTTACATCCAAGTTAGGCTCATCTGTGATAACAAACGTCTTTTGAAAATGTTGAGAAAAGTAATCTTTTTCAGGGGACCACAGAATATGAGTAAATTAAGAGGATAGATGGATGATATTAGAGTGAAGTAACACAACAGTCCTGAAACTACTTTGCTGAGCAAATCACTGTCAGCGCCTTCATTACCTAAATGACAGAAGGGTCACATTCTTCCTTCTTTTTTCCATGGATTTGGCCTTTAAGAAGACCAAGAGATTGTTCTGGCATTGTGCTGTACTTCCAGTAGAATAAACTTTCATGTAGCTTTTAGCTGCCTTCACTAATGTGACTTTGTGGATGAAATAACATGAATCTAGAAACTGAAGATAATCTATTCAATTCCTCAGATAAACGACTAGAGATGTCTGAAATGAAGAGGGCTCTTTGGAGGTATAAGGCTTGAAATGACCAAAAGACACACTAAATCAATGCACTTTAAACAAACTCGGAGTTCTTCAAAGAAATTTTGTGTTTTCTTGGATGTGTAAACTGTAAACTAATTTAGATTTTCTTTGGTTTATAGAAAACAGAAAAAGCAAACGTCATGTTATTTAGTTATTCATTATTTTTAAAAATAAAATTATAGTAATCTAGATAGAAATTATTGCAGTGAGATCATTAAAATTCAGCATACTAAGGAAACAATTAATTTTTGATGTCATAAAGCCCACAACAAAACAATTAATGTTTCCTCATTTTAAATCTATTTAAATAAAGAAACCATACTGACTTAATATAAGTGAAAGAAAAATAAAGTATATTCCTAGAAATTCCATTACACCTTAAAATAACAAATCTGTACATGTGCTAGTGGTCTGAGTAACTTCTAGCGCCACAGCTAAAAGATAAAATAAAATTTTAAAAATTCTTGTCCAAAATAAACTAGCATAGATAACAGCAATGAAAGAAACAAGATGGAAACTTACAATTCAGTGGTTCAGCCTCAGTTGATGTGCAAGAACTTTTGTGTACAGATGAGGATCTTTGTTACAGTTGGGTTCATTTATATCCATTTATTTTTTGGGTCTTGTTTTAGTAACAAGAGGAGGTTTTGTTCTTTTACCCCTGCTGAATACATGAGCTTTCATTTAATTTAGAAGGGCATGCTGGCACACAGGTCTTTCTCAGCTAGTTCCAAAGAACTCTCTTCCTAGGGCTTTTACAATTATGGTTCATTTTGAAGATATAGTGTGTATTAGCATCTAAACTACATATGAGTTTTATTAATTTATTTACAATATAAGTGTAAAGAAGTATTTAATGTCCTCTTTAAAATTACTCACTTAAACTGTGTTTCCATTTCATTGAGAAGATAAGGTTGCCCTTAAGAAGACTTGATGACTATGAAAATGGAAGCATTGCATCATTAATTTAGGAGCCAACATGAAAGAGTCAGTGACTGTAGTAATAAACACAAGATACAATGTCTCCCTTAAAAATAAGCAACATTAAAAAGCAGAAGAAAATTATTCCCTGGTCTTTTACGGAAGCTATTCATAGCAGGAACCAATTCTTTTTTCTCACTTTCTTTTAATATGGACGTTATGAATATGTAAGAAAAAAAAATCCCTGATGATGGCACTTTTCCAGTCTGAATACAGAACCCATTCATTGCTACAATGCTTCAATTCGGTGGAGGTATATAAAATTTCATTTTCAATTTCAGATTTCTAGATTTTCCAGACAGTGAAGGTGATGTTTATTTGTACAGGGATGGGGTGCCCAGGCCGGGCTGTCATGGGGTAGCCTCTATGGGGAGCAGCCGGGGTTGCCCCAAGCTGGACACAGCCAGTTCCAGCTGGCTCCAGCTGACCCATGCTAGGACTGAGCCCCACAGCCACGATTGCAGCACCTCAGGGAAAACCCATATCAGAAAGGGCAAAACCGCTGCTTGGCAGCCAGGGCACAGGGGAAAATTGTGTCATGTTTTGCCCATGACAGTAATTAGCAACTTATCTCCTTCTCTTTGTCTGAACCCACAAGCTTTTTCATCTTATTTTCTACTCCTGTCTTGATGTCCTGGGAGCAGTAATTGGTTAACTTTTCCATATCTATACATTTATAAGAGGGAAAGATTTTAAGAATAACTGTCTCTGACTGAAATGTTACCTAAATTTAACCTGACCACCACTTTAGCTAGTAAATTTTAGTGGCCCCAAATAAATTTACCTATGTATCTACTAACATATTATGCATATTGCCTGTGTACCCAGATTTCTGCAAATATCTGCAGAGGCCTGAAACAGTTTTTCAAGACAGTCACTTTCTTAACTTTTATCCTGATTTTAGTTTGATCCTCATAGAGCAAGAGTAGTTCAACAGCCTCTGGCATACTGATTTCTGCAAACTGTTGTCAAAACATACAGTTAACTAAGCCTGTAAACAAGATTGCTTTTTATTGTTAAATAAGTAGTTTATAATGTGGTACCTATGGTTCCTTGTACTTTAACACACTTGAAAGAGGGCATATAATAGCAGTTCTAATGACACTCTTTACAAATCATGTCTAACTTAAATTGAGGTAACCACCAGAATGAGCTCTCTTTCACTTACATGAACATTAGAATATAAGAATATGTACAAACAAGTACATGAGTTAGTTGATGTGCTGTAAACTCCCACTTAATTTGATCTCTTGGTAACCTGCTAACTCATATCCCAGTACTATTTGCCATGTATTATGTCCTTCCGAAAGTTAATAAAAACTCCATCAGAATGAGACATTTATTTGGAAATCATTAATTCAGATGTAATTTTCTGCTGTTAAAGGTACTAGAAGTTTATGTAGAATGAGGAATCATGCATATATGTTAGGGAACATTCAGACACCATCCTCTCACTTTGTAATCAGGTCTTACTAAATTATGTTACTGATGGAATCAAAGAATCATGAAATTATGGAATCATAGAATGGTTTGTATTGGAAGGGACCTTAAAGATCATCTAGTTCCAGCCCCTATGCCATGGTCAGGGACATCTTTCACTAGTTCAGGTTGCTCAAAGCTCCATTCAACTTGAGTTTGAACAGTTCCAGAAATGGGACACCCACAGCTTCTCTTGGCAACCTCTTCCGGTGTCTTATCACCCTCACTGTAAAAAAATTCTTCTTAATATCCAATATAAATCTACAGTCAGTTTAAAACTGTTGCCCCTTGTCTTGTCAGTACAAGACATGGAAAATAGTCTCTCCTTATCTTTCCTATAAGCCTTCTCTAAGTATTGAAAGGCCACAATAAGGTCTCCCCAAGGCCTTTCCTTCTTCAGGATGAACAATCACACCTTTCTTAATCTTTGTTCATACGAGACAGGTTCTAGCCCTCTGACCACATATTGTGAATGCCCTCTGGACCTGTTCCATCAGGTCCTTGTCCATCTTGTGTTGCAGACCGCTGTGCTGAAAGCAGTACTCCAGGTGGGGCCTCAAAAGGGCAGAGAAGAGGAGGAGAATCATCACCCTTCACCTGCTGGCCACACTTCTTTTGATGCAGCCCAGGATATTATTAGCTTTCTGCCCTGCAAGTGCACATTACCGTTTTTTGACCATTTTTTTTTTGTCCACCAGTATTCCCAAGTCATTCTTCACAGTTATTCTCAATCCATTCATCCCCCAATCTATTGATAGTGTGGATAGGCCTGACCAAAGTGCAGGATGTTGATTTGGCCTTGTTCAACTTAATGAGGTTTGCACAGGCCCTCTCTTCAAGTATGTCAGGGTCCCTCTGGATGGTATCTAGAGTTTTTATGAAGTATCAGCTGCACCACTCAGCTTGGTGTCATCCGCAAACTTGCCTAGGGTGCACTCAACACCACAATCTACACCATTAATGAAGA
>VZRU01008634.1:11681-30241 GCA_013398155.1 Pedionomus torquatus
AGACTAAATCTAGCAGGTAGAGCTGATACTTTTCTCAAAGTACTACTGTGCATGTACTGAAAAAAAATCTTATAATTTAAGATTAAAATTTATTTATTAAAATTGATTTAATAATAATAATTCTTAGGCAAAAACTCGAGACAAGCCAGAATTTTGTTCTACCATTACCTCATGCAAGATCGGGATAATGAGAGGAGGAGCCCTAAGAATGGAGAGCAAGCAGGAAGAAACAAGATAGGGCAATGCTGTCATGTGCAAAACTCTGCAAAAACCATTCGGAAGATAAGAACAATGATCACTTTTTCCAAAGACTCCTCATCCAGTCCTTATGAGAAACAAGAGGCAGCTGATCAGAATGTACATAAGTGAGGTCAGCTCACGATCTATTTGGGTGATTTTGGTCCACTGTCACCAAGAAAAGGCAATTTTCCAACACAGTAATGCAGTAAGTTATGCGTCGAACTTGAGGAAGGAGCAAATGGATTATGGGTGGTAATTCTCTGAATTATGCTGAGAGGACTACCTACCAGCAGGTTCTTTTGACATGAAAAGTGAAATACAACCTACAATCAACAGCTTCCTATGTTGCAGAGGTCTTTCCAGCTAGAGTGGTGGACCCAGTCTACCGCGTGCACCCAGTGTTATCAAAAACAGATCTGTGAAAACTTCAAAACATCAAGGCTTCAAAACATCCAGAAATGGCCTTGTTTTGCTTATGCTGAAGTTAATGGAAAAGCTTTCTTGGCTTCTGAGAAGGAATTATGCCACTACCCGAGTGAATATTTTAGGGAAGCTCAGAAGTGAGAATAGATCTGACTACTGCAGAAGCCAGTGAGGGCCAGTCACGGAAACCCGCACCAAAGCTCCACACAGAACAACATATTTTTTATTTTATTTTTTTTTTTCCCCTGTATTTGGTATGACTCTGAAGTCCTCTATGTCACAGGTATCTTTCAGTGAAGAAGCTAAATTAAGACTTGTATTGTTTTCTTTGCTAGGCCTATTGCCAGATCTGTTGATCTACAGTAAAACCTTGTCTGTCTAGTGTTGGCTTATAGATTCAGTGCACTGGGATTTCTGAAGCAACAGTGAATGATATGGCTGTAGAAAGGAAGAACTCAGTGACAAAAGCATTTCAGCATTTTCTCCTGTTTCTCTTATCTAAGAATTTAGTCAAGTGAAACCCAGGTCTCAAGATTGCTCTACAAGATATAAGCCACAGAACATCATCTCTTTTAGCAATATAAATAATAGAAACACATCATTTGTAATCCTTGACTTTCCAATATGCGACCTTTATTATTCATTGTTTTGAGCTAATGTGCCTAGAGTGGTGAAATTAGTCTGCTTTTCCATATTTTCAAGTATAAAAAATATGCCTTGGTCACAACCTGAATTTTGGCAAATAGTGTCAAAGGTAGCTGCCTCTAAAGAGGACAACAGATCTGTTCGATTCCTTTTGGGTATCTTGTCCCACCCAGGAAAGTCTAGTTGAAAACAGGCATGAAAATAAATGAATGGTCCAGAGTCTGCTTTGTAAAAAAGAACTTGCACTGTAATGCACTGGCTGAAGTGAGAAAACCCTCTGCCACTCATTTTGAATAATGAGCTGTAGCAATGAAAAGCAGGGTCTCATGAAGGGGTAAGGCCCCTGGGTATATATGAGGATATTACAGCTTAGATAAAAATTCTGGTACTGCTGCAGGTACAGGAAAGAAATGGGGACAGTGTGAGTATTCAGAAGTTCATTGATACTAGAACATTAACTTTAAAACAATGGTTAGGCTTAGAGAAAAGGTTGTATAGAAAAGACAAGGTCAAATCAGACCAGTAGCTCATATAATTCAGTACCTGTTCTTTTGACAGCAGTACTACCTACTGCTTCTAAAACAAGGTTCTCAAAGTAGGTAAGTATAGAATAATCAGCTCTGAAAAGAGCTTTGTGAATCATGTCTGGTGGCTTTCTGAAATTCATTACTTCTTGGACTTTCCCAGGGGTATCCTGTGGCAATGAATCACACCACTAATTTGTGACACGATTCACATTTGGCAGTTTAAGGTCCTTCCTTTCCTGAGCTCTTAAACAGACTCCACAGGGTAACTTTCTTTATGGTGTTATATTAAAGTTAGGCTTGCCCTTTCTTGCAGTATGTTTTGTACATTGGAATCACTTCCACCATGATCTTCCCATGCAGTTTCTAATGCAACCTTTTTTCCAGAAGCTGCAGAGAGTGGGGGGACCTGGAGAAGCCACTCTTCTTCCTGGTGACTCAGTAAGCAATGCTGTAAGATCCAAAGACCTGCTCTTACTTCTAATGTCTTCATTGCTGTTAATATCTCAGTTTAGAGCATGTGCTATACATCACTATTCTGACCAGGACAAATGTTATCCTGAATAGTTAATATGTACCCTGAAGAAAAAGGACCACAAGATTTTATGAGTTTTTTTGTAGTGTGAAGAATCAGCATCTGCTTGTTTAATTCACATATTAACTGGAAACAAAAGTCTGTGCCACAATCCAAACTCCTTTCTCTCCCTACATGATGCTCTTAGGAAAATATTGGGTTTTAATTCATTGCAAATACAACCAGCAACTTCCATTTTGTTCCCTCTTATGCACTCCACTTCTACAACAATCCAGAACTGACATTTTAGGTATATTTGTTCAAGGAATATGAGAGGCTTTCCCAGTATATAAAATCAATGAAGTGTGTTTTTCCAGGGCAGTAACAAAGAAGTTGAGATGACACAGTCACAGTCTACATGTAACTAAGAAAAGATTTCCTATACTAGACGTCTCGTTAATTTATTAGACAAAAAACCATAATGACACCTTACAGCTGAAAGCTTTGGCTAGGCAAAGTCCATCTGAAATAAGGTGCAAAGCTTCACTAGTGAAGGCAGAAGGGTAGTATGATAGATCTTTCACCACTTTAAATCAAAGGTGTATGTCTTTATGGATCATGGACAGAAACCTGACATTGAAATCACTGGGTGACATATACTGGCCTGCTGTGTGTGGGCAGTAAGACAATAGAGGCACACTGGCCCCTTCTTGTCTCAATTTCTGTGACTCTGAGGAATCCTAGACCAAAGTCTCTTTGTCCTTTCATTATTCTGCTGTTCAGAAATGTATTACTGGAGATCAAAAATATCGACTACTGAATTACAAAGCTAACATCAATAACCTGAGATATGCATTTATGTTATACCCAACTTGAATTCCATACAGAGAGATGTTTGCAAAACTTCTACCCTCAGAAAACTCTGAAACAGTGAATAGAAACAAATGTTTAAATTAAAGAAAAATAGTGTCCTTATGTTAATACTCAATACACATGGGGACTCCTTCTCTATACTTACCATGTCATCCATCACATGTGTAGGGTCAACAAGCCAAAGAATCAATTCCCAGCCACCTTCCTTTCCAGGGAAAGACATCTCTCACTTCAGTATGTTCTACTGACAAGTCCATCATTATCAGCCACCTGTATTTCGTAACATGAAATCCTAGGGCCTTTCTAATCCAAAACCTAATCATGGGTTTCTCAGCCAAACAACCCAAACTAAGTCATTCATGCGCACAAAGGTACTGAAATCCTAATTGCCACTGAAAAGTTCACACACACACACCAAAAATAAAATCCATAGTTCCTGCTATAATCAGCTGCTACAGGGCTCCAGTAGTCAGACAAGTTCCTTGATGGTTTATGTCTATCTGGAGAAAGCAGATGCATGGTGGAAACACAAGGCAGCTCATCTTTCATAGCCTCTTTCCAAGCTACAGTTAGTCTGGACTGTTTGGGTACGTGATGCAAGAGGGAGAGGCTTCCAGAGAGCTGGGACCACCTGTCTACTGCTGGAACGAACACACTGCCACAGCTGCCCCTACGTACCTTGTGGGTGGTTTCTAATCTATCCACTTCTGCAAGGAAAGAGGGAGGGAGAGGACATAGAAGTCAGCTCTGCTGGCAGTTCATGCTGGTGTACTGGGAGGTCACTGAGGCTGAAAATTCTGCCTTGACAGGCTGCTGCAATGAGCCTCTAACACCACCTATAAAAGGGTTCTTCAGACTCAGTACAGTCAGGGAACAGAGAAATCCCAACTAATCCGAAACTTGTTTTTCACTTTAGCCTGTTAAGCTAAGAATGTTTTCTTACTCAATTTCAGTTTTACATCCAGAGCAACATTATTGAAATAAGATTTGAAGGCTGCTTTTGGATATCTTTGCTACACAATAATACTCCCAATAAGGGGACTTAAAAGTCATAGAGAAAGAGCCACATAGTACTTTCCATGGAAAAGGTGTGACCTGCCTCCAAGGTAGAGCATTACTAGACCCAAGTTAATTAAAAAACATGGCTAGAGACTTGAGATATGGGCTATATAATATATCTCAATGACCCAGTTGATATATTCAGACTGTGGAGTAGTCACGGTCACATATTTCAAATGCATCCAATTCTCAATCAACCAGTAAAAATATAACAAGCCTTATTCAGTGCCTTCAAAAAACATGAAACTGAGCACACCTTGTTTTCCCATTGCAGACACCCTTTTAATTTTTGCCACTCTGTTGTCACAATCTTAGAAGATAATAGCGGAAGGAGACAGCATAAAAAAAATGCAGGTGACAGCAAATGGAACTTGAATGGCTGCAGAGAAAGAGGAAGATAGAGAAACAAAGGAAAAGAATAAAAAGCCAGAGAAAATAGAGAAGGCCAGAGGATATGGAAGAACTGGAATATAGTGGTTATGCTGAAGGGTAGAATTCTTCTCTCTGAATATTTGACACCATAGAAAGGTCTTTAATATAAACAGGTAATCAGATACTTATTTATTTCAAGCAGTCTCTATTATCTTCTTAACCCCTGTGGAAACCTCCCACAAGGTGAGATTTCACTGTGTATTCTTCTGTGGACTGAAAAAGACTGAAAAACTGACTGTGATCGGAACTGGAATGAATTTCTGTTTTCTCCATGGATGATCACGTCACACATAGGACCTGTGATGTTTCTTATTTCTGACGCAAAGGTGATGATGATGTATACATAAAGCAGCGTTTAATCATCTCATTGCAGTGCCTAAACCCCAGAAACAGCCCTAGCCTCAAGCAGAGAAAAAGGAGGGGAAAAAAAAAAAGATCTTAATGAGAAAACCAAGTCAGAGGGAGTTGAAGAAACAAACTCAAGGCTCTTCTGGAAATCTGTAGCACAACAGGGAAGGAGAAAGCAGCCTGCCAAACCATGCAGCTAACATCTCAGTCACAAGTCTCTTCTTCCTCTCTTTGCTCTCAAATCCCTATAAGCAGCAGGAGCAGCGTAACAGAAACAAAAGATGTAGTATGCTCTCACTGACCCCCAGCCTGAAGAGGCCTCTCAGCTCCAATTCCACTTTATAGAAGTGTGATTTCATAGGGGTCCGAGAATATGTCATGGTTGCCTGAGGGGCATAACAGGGGATGGAGAGAAAGGATGGGGGAGCAGCTAGGTCCAACCTACTGGTAGTATGAAAGATAGATAGCATTTCATCTGGGATTGATTTCTTCTACAGTCCAAGAGCTGACAGCTTTCACTGGTGTTTTCCCTCTGGAGTATGTTTTTGCATGTTTTAGCCAACTGTCTCTCCCCCTGGTCCCTGCAGCCCTTCTCAGCATGAGGAGAATCCGATGCAGTGAGAGCAAAGAGCACAGACTGATCACAAGATTCGGCCTTAAGAGATTCTGATTGGGAGCAGACGGAGCTGCCACTGGACAGTGGACAGGCTCTGACATGATGGAGACCTGAACTGCTCCTGAATTTAAAATCTTTAGATGGCTTGTTTTACATGCTGGTTTTAGAATAGTATCGTCTTCTGATTTTGCTTCTTATAGTCAGTATGGAAGGAATGAGGAAATTTTGTAGCAAAAATAAACTGGCACTTTTGAAACAAGGATAAAGGATTTATAAAAGAATGGTGTGAAGAGGTGATAGGTAATTTTGCAGCCAGTCAGATGAAAATGATTGAAACAGAGGTTCTGTTGGGGTTTTTTTGGGTTTTTTTTTTTTTTTTTTGAGGGTGTGTGTGTGTGTGGTGTGTAGCCAATGGAAAATATGTTTTTAAGCAAAATATTTAGAAATGCTTGTTTGTTTTAAATATTCTCTGCACCGAACTTTCTCTAGACATTAAAATTTCAGTGGCATCTACTAAAAGCAAATAATTTCCCACATCTTCAATATTAAACCAACCTGATTTGCCAAATAACAAGATGCCTGCTTCTGTAGCACTGAAAAGGCTTTTTTAGTATTGCAGCTTCTAATACCCTGAATGTATGTATCTCCAGAGATATATAGAAGCATACGTAGGGGATAGCAGCATTTACTGCTGATTCAAGGTTAGCTGCTATATGAGAGAAGAAGGGGAAATAAATCACTGATTTTCTTTCAGTTTTTTCAGTGTCTAGGCTTGTTTTCTTTGTGTACATATCTTAAAAAAAATGTAGCTCTGATTTGGAAATGCAATTACAATGTAGTATCTTTCACATGTACACGTATAAGGGCACAATAGTAGAGGAAGTTTATCAAAGTATGCTTAATTTTAGAACATAAAAAGCAACATGTCACTGGAAATATTTCTAATGTTCAACTAAGAATGTTTTAAGGAAAAAAGGGTTAAAATTGTAAGGATATTGAATTAATCTGTTTTTAAGCAAAAATCTATTGAACAGCAAAATAAAAGGTATTGTGATGTGTGTTCCTGCTTAAAACTGAGAACAACACTGGAGCATCATAGTTAATTAGCTCCAGTCAACACTAGATGCTTACAATGTCTCTCACATCGGTGCTTCATCTGGGCTTCAGAATAAACATTTCCCACACTCTGCATGAAGAAAATAACTAGAAAATACATAGCTTAGTCATTTAAAATATGGAGGCATTTCAGAGAGTCTTTCCTGCAGGAGGGTAGAGATTTAAAATTATTTCCATAAAAACAGAAATTAAACCACTGAGCAATATGATTTGTAATCCTATTTGCTTAGCATTTCAGGGCGTTAATATCTATTCTTAATCATCAAATCATACATATTGCTTTTAAAAAGATCTTTCAGCCTTTCTGTATTTATTGCAATTTTTGTGTACTTTAGTTATCTGTTACGCAAGAGAACTGTCTATTCTGTAAAGGCATCATATAAAAATCTCCATTTAATGCATTACAAATAATGAAGTGCTACATTATAATAATTATTTCCTTATTAACTGAATGTACAGCTGAGTTACCTGTATTAATCATCTACACTTTGCTTAATGTCTTTAAATAGCATCTGATTCTCTCTTCTTATTGCAACTGTTCAGCTAATGTTCTGGCCCAGCAGAGGCTGCAGAGTTTACTTGTGTAAGGCCAGTGACTTGCCACAGAGAAGTGGCATATTTAATGCATTTTATTTATTTAGTATAATTTTGATTGGACAATGTGTGTAGTAAAAGCTTAAGACTCTTTGCATCATGCATTTCAAACAGGCATGTAAAATTTATTATATTTTACAGTCTGAGAAAGGCACTAAGCAGCTTCCCATTTTACCCAACAGCTGAGATGAACTGTCTAAAATGCTTTCTTTCCAAAGAAGCAGCTGTAACTTCACTTTTGTGAAGAACCCCAAAGCTCATCCGTGGATTACTATTAGTGAATACATCAGAATATAATATTTGCTTTAAAACGTGTTATTTTAAAATTTGGGATTTATTAGTCACTGTGTACATATTTATGCATACATTGTGGTTTTTAGCTGAGAGTCAGTGCTTCCAAGCTCAGATGCTTGTTTTTAAACCAGGATATATATTAGAGAATGCAAAAGGCAAAAAAATCTTTTGTCTAAAAAGCCACTCTGAACAGAGTAGCTTTTTTTGTGAACTTTCTGAATCCTGACAACATCTTTTCCTCAGACATTATTTATTATTCGTTCACTGTTTGTTGCTCTTCATGTTATAACAGCATATAAGCAGCAGTAAGACATTTTCTGCCCCTCAGACCCAACCAAACAGGGACCACTTTTATTGCAAAAGTGAATGGGGTTTGGGGATTGGATTAATTAGGAGGAGGGAATGCAAGGACTCCTACTTTAAGAGGCAACTACCTTGTATCATTAGTTTGCTCGTTTTTGAAAAAAAAAACACAAAAAACCCCCACACAAACCAATAAAAAAAAGAACAAAAGAACAACTCAAACCCCCTTGCAACAAAAATTGAAAGCAGAATTAAATACATTTTCAAAGACTGCTCTTTAGCCTCTCTGAAATTTCATTTGTATCTAATAAACTACTACAATAGAGCATATGCTTTCAAATTTTTTAATGCTCCTGTTTCAGGAGATGTTCAAAACTGATCAGCAGGACAATTATGCCATACATGTTCATATCTCAATTAAACATTTGTGAATTTAACACTGCTTGCTTGTAAAGACCCCAATGTTCTTAACAGTGAGGGCAGTCTTACGAAAAGTGGTCAATGAAAAACTCCATTGCCAACACTATATTATAGTAAATACAATGTCAGGGCTATAATGCCAACTTCGAATATTAAAGTAGACACAGAATTGTCTCTGAACTCATTGTTTTTGAAAGCAAATGTATCTCAGGGAAAGGTCAAATAGTTTAGGTAAAATATTTTAATCCTTTGGACAGACAATGCTGTAAAGGGAATGATGAGAAGTTCTGGAAAGATGAGATTAGACTTTGGCTCAAGAAGATATACTGTATGAGCAATTTTTTTCAATCACAGCATTTGTCATCATTTTCAACAGGCAAAACTGTCTTCTGCTAATGAGGAAAGAATCTGATGCAGCGTGTACAAATGAAAGAAAAACATTTGAAGAAAAAAAAATCACAAGCACAGAGCAGTCTATCAAACACTTCTATCTAGAAAATACTGGTACTTAATTCTGGTCGTCTTCATGCTCCTTGGCTGAGGATCAAAATTCTTATTTGGACAAAACTCTCACAGCTGTCTTTCTCTAGATTTTTGCTTAAGCAGAAGTGACAAGAATTTACCATTTTGTACACCAGCCTGGTTTTCTGCTCTCTCGTATAAATTTTAAGCCACTGGCTTCAGCTGAATTATTTTTGGTACACATTATTGAATGTGAAAGAGCTGATCCCCTGTATTACACATTTTATTTACATAATGTAAATGTAACTCTAAGTCTTTTCAAGAAATTACAGCTAATGAAGCCCAGGAAATTTATTGATGGACTGGGGAAATCGTTCTGCCTTAATCTTCTCTTTTGTGTGTTGCTTATTGTAATAGAATCAATAAAAACAACAGAAGTGGGAAAGGAAACAAAAGAAAGAAAACTCACAACTGCAGGAAAGTCTATTTTTCCATTAATGGCAAAGCACGCAGGCACAAAGGCACAGAAGACAGCAGTGCAGGGACGTAATATTCTACACGGAGTACAACTAGTCAGAATGAAATGAATGAGCCATATCGAATCCAACTTCAAGTTTTGCAAGAGTATAAAGGAAATTGCTTTTTAAACTGTGCTGCATACAATTATCGGAAGAAACCGAAACAACATAAATTTTAGTGCTACAAAGAAACAAACAATAAATGAATGAACGAACACCGCGCAATAATCTGCTTGGAAAATGTGTCTAACTGGGCCTGATCTTGAAGTCTTGAAGTTTTTTTGTGCAAGATTTCCATAAATATGGTATTTGTCTGTAAGAACTGTAGCACTTGGATTATACATTTTACTTACAATGTGTACTTGGGTCCAACAGATACGCCTACAATTCTTTCATTAAAACCAGAAAGGAATATATTTAACTTTCAGCATTTCCTTAAGTAAAGCAGCTCTTTTGCCATATCAAACTGTTTATCTTCCTGGGAGAATCATCTCTTTTAACATCATGCCTTTTTAACTTTCAAGGTCTTACAACGATTTCTTATGCGACTTCATGATTAAGATACCTTTTGTGGTAAGATACTCTTAATAAGACGGGGAGCCAAAGAGAGAGTGCTGATAAAATACAGAGCTCATCTATCTTATTTGTATTTATTAAGAAGAGACATATGGAAAGATGCTCTAACCCCCCCTTTATTTGGTCAATCAATTCAATAGAACTACCTGCATCAGTTAGAAGAGCAGAATCCTGGTCAAATATGGGCTCAGCTGGACCTTTAAAAGAACCACAGAAGGGAAGAAAACTCTACAGAAGTGTTTCCCCTGGGGTGAGAGTGGTTTATTGGCAAAGCAGAAACATAAAAATTGAATGTGAAATACACAGATCTCATGGAATCAGCTGAAGTCAAAGAAGTTCAGGCACACTGTGAAGACCCACTTATATGCTGCATTTGGTTGGGGAGGGGATGATACCTAGCTTTCTCCCAGGCTTGACTGCAGACAAAAAACCCTCTGAAGGGCCCTTTGTTTGATCTCTGGTGGCTGAATATCCACCCTGGGCTTTCTCCTTACTTATGGATCTACTGAGACGTGCTGCTGCTGTATTCAACGAAATTGAGCCCTAACTGTGATTGGGATATGAGGACACATAATTAGCTGTGTTAGAAAACTGACCCTCAGTCTTTCATTAAGATGGAATATTAGCCTGTAAAATATGAATGAGTAAGATATTTTAATCAGGAAAATAAAATAACCAAATGATTCTTCTCTGTTGTTATTTTTACACTGCAGTGAGACAATGGTAGGGAAACTCACTTTAGGTGATATCACTTAATTAGGAAAAGCATCCTAATCAGATCCCCCTCCAATTGCAATAACTGTAGGGAGTCAAGTACATTTCCCTATCAAAGTAGCAAGCTGCAGTGAAGTATAGATATTGATATTTAAAATTGTGATACAAAAGGAATAGCAGAGAAGGCACAAACACTAAGAAAGTAAACATGTATTCTCTATATCCCCAGTTTTAGGACTGCCTTTAAGAAATACACACTATAGCTCTTATGACCTCCTTTTACTTAAAGAATGTCTGGATCAGTACTTCCATAAGCAGGACTCAATGGCTAATGAGTACCATGGTACATAGACTACTCCCATCGGTGACTCAATAAGAGTAACCAAGACCACATCAGTCCTTACATTTTTCCTGGTATTTCTGTCCATCTAATTTGGTATTACATATGGGAAACCTGGAGCAGAGTATGGACACAGAGAAGAACTTTTGCTGGAAGGACCAAGTCTATGTTGGAAGGTCCAACTGTGCTGGAAGTTCCAACTGTGGTTAGCAGCTATATTGCTTGCTACTTTTGGAAGCACAGTATCCCCAATCCCCAAATCCTGTGAGTCAATGCAGTCCTTTTTTTTGGTGACTGTAGGTTAATGGTATAGTTAAGCCTTCTATATTTATAAGTATGCTTACAGTTTCCCTGTCTACATTTATCTCCAACACTACGAGTGCCTATTAATGATAGCATTCCACACCATTCAATTCTTTGCATAGGAAAAGTAGATTTGGCTTACAGTGCCTGATACTCTGCCTTCTGCACAAAACTAATGCAAAGCCCAGGAACTTTGGAAATCCCCTTCAATTTCTGAGTAAATCTTAGGGTTTATTTCAGTGAAACGGGTTTTCAGTGAGGCACCTCCTCCCTAACCACAAGTAGCCATACATAATAAAAGCCATACAGAATGGGAAGGGAAATAAATACTAAAGTACTACCAATTAAATGCAATTAGTTGCATTGCCAAAACCAGTCATTGGAAAGTTACAAAACAGGCTTTAAAATAACAATTTTTAACATATGTGTAGGATTCTGTTTATGCATTTATTAAATTTGAGAGTTTGGTTCCCCCCACCCCCCTCAGTTTTTCTAAGCAAACAGCAGTTAGTAACTCCAGGATGAATTTGGAAAAAAAAAATAAAAAATCAGTCATACATTAGCTACACAGTGTATGCAGATTTTTAAAAAAAATAACAAATTTGGTAAGATTCTTCACTAAAGGCTCTGAAATTAAGCTGTCCTGGTAAAAGAGGGCAGGTTCCCTGCTTAAGGGACAGGAATAAACATCTAACTTTTACCTTGTTGATGAAAAATAGGGAAGTAGGTTACCAGTACATTCTAGTTATGTGTCCAGAACACCCATAAATGATGAGAAAAAAGGGAGTGCCATGAGAAAAGGAAGACTGTTGGTGATATTCAGGCTCTTCCAAAGTAAAGATGATTGTAGATAGTTGCAGAAAGATCTCGAGGCATTTAGTAAGTTCCACTAAAATGGCTGACAAACCTGATGTAGATGTATGTAAAATAACAAACCTGCAAAAACCCAAACCCCTGATGTAGAGTTCTACATACACAAAGATGGACCCTAAATTAACCAGCTGTGCAGGAAGGGAATCTTGGCAATCTTTTTGTGTAGTCTTCTGAAAATACCAGCTTAATGGTCAGGAATGACACGTGGTACACGATAAACATTACTGGAGGGAACAGAGAAGAAAATAGGAAGTATTTCTATGTCAATGAATGAGTCCATATTGTAGCCCCATATTAATAATAACCCTACAGTGAACTCACCACAGAGAAATATAGCAAAGCTACAATAGATTCAGGAAAACAAAACAAAACAAAACAACCCCCTCAGAATTATCAGAAAGATAACATGGTTTCTTACTCAGTTTATTACATTAAGACTCTTCAGCTTGAAAACCAAGACCTGTAAGGAATGACATAAAGAAGGTGAATAAGGAAGAGCTATAGGGCATGCAGTGAAAATGTGAACAGCAGGTTTAAAAGTAACATGAAGAAATGTTGCATAGTCTTATTGTGGAATTCATTGATGTAGGATTTTGTGGGGCCAGGAGAACCCAGGGGTTAAAAAAAAAACCTAGACAAATTTATGGAAGGAAACTTTTTATGTGGTTACTGGTAACAACATGACCTGAGTGCAACTTTCTGTTCAGGAAATCATTAAACCATTGGTTGCTTAGATGTGGAAGTGACACCACAGTAGTCCCATGTTGTGCTTCCCCTATCAGATTCTGAGAGTTTAGTATTGAACACCGTCGGACTCTGTGTTCTGGACTAGCTAGATTTGATCCAATGTAGCCATCCCATGGTTATGTTCACATGAGAATTTTCTGAAGAAATGAAAGCTGGTATTTTCATGTAGCCACATGCTTCCAAAACCCAGAAATTTCAGGTAAACCCAAATTTCCTGGTAAAATCACAGGATATGGAAATGCCCATATAACAATCTAGAGAATCTGCACATAATGTATACATTTTCATTGGTTTTATTAAACTACTATACCATTTTTTTTAATCTTAACAGCTGCAAAATTGGTTATTTTTCATAGTGACTTTGCGATGTATCTACCTGATGAGAAATAATAAAAAGTAATCTTGAAGCAATGAAATATCCATATCCTGGATGAAATAATTTGTTTCCAACCTTTCTGATTGATTTGGCAAGAGGACAGGAGCTAACAGGACTACTTTTAAACTGCACAGTTTGAAAGACTGCAGGGTCATGGAAAGGTAACTTGCACAGATGAAGAACAACAGGGCAGAACAGATGGGCATACTTCCAAAGCAGAAACTGGTTCTGCTTAACTGCAGGATCAGCTGAAGGAGAAAGAACATGAATATACAGAAGAGAAATTCTATGATTCAGGGAAAAGCTTATGAGGGCAGGATAGGGAAGGCAAAGATTTCTGCAGAGGTCTTATCTGCATGCGGACGACATATAAGAATGATGAGGTAAAGAGACACCTGTAAAGTTTTGTTATTTTTATCTACAGCTGTGTTAGTCCAGGTACAGAATGACTGACTTTGAAATCTTCACAAACTGTGTGTTGTCTTACTTTAACTGTTATATATGCCTGGGAAATGATAAATTGGAGGCTGGAAAGTTGGAGCTCGGGGTGCTCATGGTGCTTGCTTTAATGAGAAACGTGGTAAGCCAAAGCTGCTCTTGCAGGCTTACGGCAGGTGGCCTGCAAGAACCCATTTTTGTAAAGGGATTAAAGACAGAAAGCAGATGCCTAGGATACATGTCAGAGATGTCAAAGAAAGAAGCAGTGCTGCAGCTTACTAAGGCTAAGGGAAGCTTAAGAGCAAACTGATCCAAAAGGCTAGGATCCAATCACGGAGTGTCTGGTGGGATGAGCTTTAGTAGGACTAAATGACAGTCAGTGAAATAAAGATTTGAACAGGGGAGAGCAAAAAGCTTTGTGGTCTGGAATTTGACTGCCTGTTTGTATACAGCCTGACAGGCCGCACTGCTAATCTCCTCTAGCCTGCAGACTGAAAAAGAAAATGCAAACCACTACAAACTGTTCCTGGAGCCTGTGGTCACCTTGGGCATCCACAGCTGATGCTGGGAGAGAGCATCCTCCCCTCTGGCTCTCAACTGGCACAGAGTGACTGCTGCAGAGTGGTCCCTTTGCTCATGCTTCCTGTACCTCCAGACTGCAGGTTAATGTGGAAAAAAACTCCCTTAGCGCACCGTCTGCTCCACAATGAATTTCACCTTGGAGTCAACAAAGCCATTTCTGTTCCTCTAATGTTAAAAGTGATGTTCTGCAATGTGTGTGTTACCCATATATTTTACTTGTAGCATGTACTGAACAACTGATTCTTCAAGGTTTTCCATTTAAATACAAAGGTCTACAACTCAATCCAAATCTACAACTCAATCACGCTTTGTGTAGAATGATTGAAGGCTCTTTTTGTCAGCTTTTCTAGCCTTGCACATCTGAAGCACCTTCTGAATAAGCTGATATTCTAAAATATCTGAAGCTTCATTTCTAAACAGATCATCATTTCCACATGTTCATTTACAAAGGTGTCTTAGTTTGTTCCTCTGTATATTTTAGGTCAATGCAAACATGTGCTGTCCATGTTGTAGCAGTGATGGTCTCAGGGTGTAAGTGAGAGTTGATGGAGCCAGGAAGAGCAGAAAGCTTGCAAGCACAAAGCCTTGAATTGTCTGGTTTTTTTTTCTAAACAGTGGGTCTAATCAAAGACACTATCTCTACAAATCTCACTGCACGTATTATAGACTTGTATGCTGTTACACTGGAAAACATACATTTAGAAAATAAAATTTCATAGCTAAAACACTTACGTGTTTTCATGCTCCTTTTCTGTATCAGAAAAAAAGATGAAACCATAAATAATATTTTAGATCTACACTAATCTCAGTAAGTGTATTCACTGTATTTTATGAAGTTACTAGAAAGTCTTTATTTGATTTTATCTAATTATCACATAAATGCAGGAACATTAAGTGGGCTGATGTCAGCAATCAGGACTGCTTGTTACACAACATCAGTAACAGGGGCTCAGGTATGAAACAACTGTAATTATAGGTATTTAGCCAAAATGTATGTCAGTTCTAACTGATTAGCTGTTTAAGTCTTTATAGGTAATTGAAATACTTTATAAATAAAAATCGTAAACTTAGCAACCAACAATATAGACATAATACAGAAGTTTGATTGATTGTACAATGATACTTAATTCTCTGTCTTTTTCTTCACTTTTGCTGATTGTTGCAAGCTTATTCCTTCTTAGAATTTTCTTACTGGGTATTTTTGTCCTCCTCTTTTTATGTCTTTAGTTTGTTTGGTTTGGGATTAACATAATGGCTAAAGGAAGATAAGTCTTCATAACATTCAGCATACATCTATCTTACATGCCCATTAAAGCTTGATTCTAACATGGCAGGCATAAAAATAGTGTCTCAAAAATATTTCAGCATGGTTTCCTCAAGCTCTGCATTACAACTAGCCTGTAATTTTCAATGGACTTATCAGCATGTGCATCATTCTGTCAAGTGTTGTGTTGCTAAGGAGTTCATCCATTCAACACCGTGTTGCAGCTATTGCCAACTGATGTTGCTTGTTTGGTGCAAATCAACCTTTACCAATATTTAAGTAATCCTCTTTCTTAGGAATAAAGGTTAAATGTTGCTTTTAAACCGGGAATCCAAAAGTACAGACAGGGTGCAATGAGATATATGCCACACCGGAGTGATACAGGCATATTCATGTGGTTTCAAATACTTATTTTTCATCAAGACCAGTCACATCTCATCAGCTATGTGATCACATTAACTGATGTATAGAAAAATGTTTCTCTCTGTAAGGTATATGAAAAATATGATTTGGTTAGTGTCAGTTACATCCCATTTTACAACTACACTGAATCAGTGCCTATCACACAGGCCTCCCAACAAGAGTTTTTCAGCAGGTCCCTGCAAGTACATATTTTGTACTGTACATAAACCCCTCAAATTTAAAGCCCAAATTGCTTCACATTTGTTTACTCCTGCATGTGCAGCAGAGCAGGTTTCCACTGCTTTGGCTCCTGAAACAGGTTAACTCCTGTGCACTTGGAACAGTGTAACACTACAATGAGAAGAATGAGCTAAAACAGCTGTAGTCTGTGGCCACAGTGAATACACCTAATTTCTAATTAATTTCTAATTGAGCAGATTATGAAAATCATCATCACACACAGATCCCCAGCATCATCTCCTAGTGCCACTTGCCCACAGACAAAGGACACCTAGCCAGGTTTGGTTCCTTGTTTGTTTATAGCTTGTTCAAAAGATTAAATTTAGGGTTAAGACAGGTAGGGCTATGCATAGGTGCTGAAAACTTTTCTGTCAGATGCCACTGGCACTGCCAAAGTTGAACCAGCAGCCATTCATGCGATTAAGTTGTCTGACCTGAAGTGAGCTGCCACAAATTTAAGTATGGCAAAAAAAAGCATGACTCACTGCTATGTGCAGTTCCGAGAAGCCCTTAGTAGAGGAAAACATGTGACTTTGCACTTGCTAAAGCAGGGCCACTCTAGAGTTTACAGCTGCTATCAGTCCTCAAAGCTCTTCCTCTTCACAAACAACAGCGCTTTATGCATGAAGACTGTCTCGAGAGCAAGACAGAGGAGCTCTGATGGAACCATATTCCATTGAAATGTGCTATATTATCAGTTCACTTCAGAGGAAAAATTCTGCTTTATCACTTACAGGACGTCTCTTAAGTACATGAAGCGTGTGTAACAGAGCTGGGATCACAGGGGGATAGTGTTCCCCAGACTGTACACTCACCCAACAGCTCCTTGCCCCCAGCAGTCCCCTCCCTCCACATCACTTAGCTTTAGTTTCCTGCTGTTACTCATCCTCCTCCCTCATACAATGATCCTAGTACCACTTATGTTGCCAGGACAGTGCTAAAGATCTGGTGCCAACTTCAAGGAAAAAGAGAAAGGAAGAGAGTATGTGGACTGAGAAAAGCAGAAGAATCATCAGATGTGTTGTTAACTCTGTGCAGTCCTCCTTTACATACAGCCTTTGTGGTTACTCTGGAGGGCATGTATTTGCACAGGGACACAACCTCAGGTACCCATTCACCATGTTTTCAGGAAGCCACAGTGAAAATCTCCACCAGTTGAGTTGACACTGGACTTCACCCTTTCATTACTGGCTGTGAAGGAGCCAAAAACAGGCTACTGTGACCATGGGCTGAAGAGCAGGTGGGGGACATGTTGTCAAAATCATGCTGGCTGGTGTATAAAGGGAGTTTAATCCTTTTACACCTGAGGTTTCTCTTTCCCCTAATTTTAAATTTCATCAAACACAAAGAGATTTCACGCGTTAGAAATACTCCGCTAAACCTTAGAAATGGTCTGGTTAGGTTAACTACGGTAACAAGGTGTCCTCCTCGCAGGCTGAAAGCAGACCCACAGAACAGCTGGTGGAGATGGTCTCCTGGCACCTCCCAGATGCAGAGCAGTGGTACAGGGCTGAACAGAGGGAAGCTCCTATGACAGTCTACATCCTTCCAGCAGATCAGGCAAAAAAACCAGCCTGTCCTGGGACACTAAAACTGCCTTTGGTTTCCTCCAGAGAAGAGCTCACCCTGACTGTAAAGAGCATCACCATTAAGTAGGAAATGCTGTGACGGGACTCTCTCTTGGCCAGGACAAAGGAAGTTTGGTACTCCTGCTGCTTAATCAGATCAAAGATTGGACATCCCTACGTGTGTCCCTCATCCTGCCTAAGGCTGGGCAATGGCTCCCCAAGAGCAGTTGCCTTTGCCTGCAGTAGGAAAATGGACACTTTGAGGTGTTTCCCTGCCTGTGGCTGAGCATGGACGCCTGGGAGGCACCTGCCCTGCCTGAAGTAGTAAGATGGCTGCTGTGAGGTCCTGTCCCCATGAGACCCTTGAGCTGCCTGAGGCAAAGGAATGCCACCCGTGTGGGGTACTACAGTGGTGGCCCTGCCCCAGCCAGCAGCATGGCGCCTGCTGGGCACCCCTCTGGCGGGCAGGGCTGGGCAGGGCGGGGAGGCCTGGTGGTGGCAGATGGGAGGTGGTAGCACAGCAGTTGGGGTGCTGCACCAGACTTCTTGGCTTCCTGCATTCCTCTCCAGTTTTCCCTCCAGTTAAAAATAAAAGAAAATAAAGAATATTTTCAGCCAGGGTGGCGGGTTAGCGTTTCAACCAGGGTGGTGGGGCCGGCAGTTGAGTGGAGCCATCTGAGCTTCCCCGTGGCCCTTGGGGTTGTTTGTTTTTGGGATGCTTTTGTTTGTTTGTTTGTTTCTTTGTCTTGGGTTTTT
>VZRU01008634.1:31048-102351 GCA_013398155.1 Pedionomus torquatus
TTTATAATGGCCATTGCAGCAATTAGCCAGCATTTGGGGAGAATAAATGTGCAGAAATAGCAATTTCTTATTTTAAATGAGATTTTTGTATGGAGCCTGCAAATTACTTGGAGGTATATGAATAATTGTTGCCTTAGTTTTATGCTACAGAATAGGGTGTGGGTGGGTATAAAGATTTCCTATTTGCAGTTAAATGTTTAGACATTTTATTATTTTAATTTCACTCTCAGTCTGTCTCGATTGACCCTGCTTTCCCCACTGATCATTTCATGTATGCCAGGAAGCAAGTACTCAGATGATGGAAGCTTTCCAATTAGAGCTTTACGGTTTGGGGGGTGTGCATGTTGGGGGGTGGTGGGGTGTCATTCCTTTTCTCTTTTTTTTGCCTTTTTTTTTCATTTTCCTTTTGGTTGCTTTTTATGAATGTGACATGTAAGTGCAATCAGGTTTTACTCTGGAAGCTACTACTGTGTTTTGAATTTAGCCTACTAAATCAAAACATTTTAAGAATGTAGCATATTTGATGGGCACTTCACATTATCTTCTAGAATGGTAAACCTAATTGGTGCTTTATTTACACATTTTGTTTTGTCATCTGAAAAAAAAAAAGCAAAATTCTTTCTCTTGGGCTTTCTAGATTCCTGCATTGAGTTTTAAGTGGACTGAAATTTTTTTGCTTCACTTGCTGAAGTGGAAAAAGTTTTGTTAATATGAAATTAGAACACTTTCAGAGAAAGCATGGAAAGTTCTGACAGCTAGAACCTATTAGGAACAGTTTGTTTTAGTAAAATTAATAAGCTTCATCACACATTTCACTAGCACAGTGATCAAACTTCCAGTACAACTCTCTAAGCATTTGACCAAGAAAAAAGCTTGATAATTAATTTAGAAGATATAACACTCTTTTACTTGATCTGAAACTTTCCTCCACTGTGCAAGTTCTCTGCCTACACTCTTAATCCCTCCTAGCCACCTATTATCCCTTCTCTCAATTGCACATTAGCAGGATTGCCTCTGAAAATGTGACTTCTTGGGTAGCAGAATGATGTAGTCTAAAGACAGGCACTGGTCTTTTATTGTGTCCATAAAACAGAATGGCCTGAGAAAATAAGGATTCTGTCACTGTACTTGTTCTTATTCTTATAATAAAGGCAAATATTTTCAAATTTTTATACTTTAATAGCATTTGGGGCTCTTTTTTTCTTTCCTTTTTTTTTTTTTTTTCCCCAATAAATACAGTTTATTTATGATTATATGCAATAATAGGTTAGAATTAATAATGCAGTCCTGATATCTTGTTTAGGCCCTATCCTGCAGTAGCTGTGTGTTTCAGAACTCCTTCCACTTTGTCAGGGTGGCTTGTCTACAAGGATTTTTGGTTGCAATCTTGAGCTAAATGCACTCACTTTGTATTTCCTGGACCTTTAGAATAAATTACTGTAAAATAAATTTGCTGGTGACCATCAGAAATACAGCTACATTGTATGCTATATTAAGGGGTCATAATATTTTTAATAATCTTTCTATTTTCTTATCCCCTAATATATATTCTAATGGTTCTTTTTGGTATGAGATGAACAGCTAGCCCACAAAATGAGTAGAACAAGTATAGAAATTACCAATGATCAAAACGGTAGTTTTAGACACTCAGCAGCTTCTAGAATTATTATTTTGTAAAGCAAAAACATTGCTATTAATGTTTCATACAGAATTTTTTCTCTTAAGTTACTGAAATATATTATAAATGGATTGTGTGAGTTTATGTGCTGGTAGGAGCATAGGCTTCACATCAGCGATGGTGACAATGCATTACACTGTAGTGTCATATTTACCATGTATTTTTGGCAGTGTGATGTGCTCTCTGCCTACCACAATCTTTTCTGTGAAAGTTCAGGTCACCTTTGTACTTTTGAAAGAAACTGGTTCACCCACAGAAGCATCCTTCTAACTCAAACTTTGTACTCATTTGAGTACCAGTGTGTCCTCATTTGAGTTGGAGGGTGGTCACTGTTCAGTTTCCTCTAGGTTTGCAGTTCTCACATTGTGTGAGCAGCTAGAAAAAGATCTTTGGCTAGGTTCTCTGCTCGGCTATATTCTCTGAAGCCATTTACTTTACACAAGCAAACTTTTTGTCTCCCAGAGATATATTACTGGAAAATAAAAATTCTAGCTGTCTCAATGGAATCCATGGAACTCTCTTCTAGCTTTCAACCACCCCAAGATACTAGATGAAATCGAGTTAATTGCTATGTGAGCTATATGCCGTTCCATTTTTTGAGGTATACATAATTAGATTCACAGCATAAAGAAAGCTTGTCTTAGCAGAAGGCAGAAAAGACAGTTAACTTAGTAAATTATTCAAAACTCTCCAGCTTGCTTAAAATTTCTGCAATTCAAAATATAAATTAAAAAGATCAAACAATAAAAAAAGCACACACATCACAAACTCATGTATCATATCTTCTGTATTTTACTTTTTCCTTGGCCAGCTGCAGGGGAGTGTAGTGATGACTGGTTATACAAGAGCACTCGGGATAGTCTGTAACATTTAAATAAGAAGGTTGACTAATTTTTCATTGTCCAGTCGTGATCATGACTACTGCCTTCATAATAATAGTTGCAAGAAAAAAAAAAAGTCTGTCTTTTGTGTTAGCTCCACACAAAATGTTCCCAGTTAAAATGTTTTCAGTATATATTGGAAAAGCTCCACAATGAAAAGGAAGTTTGTAATGGACTTTTGTTTCTGCCAGCTTCAGGAAAGCACAATCAGCAGCGCAACAGAGAACACGGCACGTCTTCAGCATTTTTGCTCTGTTGTGCTTGTTAGTCCTGTTAGTTTTTAATGTGTGAGATAAGGAAAAGTAGTCAAGGATTGTTAAAAGCATGTATTTTCAAATCTGTGTGTTTATCTAGGAAAACTAAGGGCTTAGCTAAAACAAGCCCCGACAGCAATCAGTAGTATTGTTCAGCCAAGAAGCATAAGTGAAGGAAATGCAGTTTCTTCTGCCTCAGTTAGTCTTGCCTTAGCTACCTTCATGACAATATTACTTATACATTTTTTGTTTCAATGGTTAATTCTCTTATTTAAATAGTGAAATAACCAAAAATAGTCTAAACAATAGTCAGTCAAAGTCCTAAAACTTGCTAGATGCTTCTGACTTGGTCCAGTGAGAGGTATCCCTGCCTAGGGCAAGGAGGTTGGAACTCGATGATCTTTAAGCTCCCTTCCAATTATAACCAATCCATGATTTTATGATTCAAAAGCAACCAAAAATAAAATTCTGTACCTTTGCTATTTCATAGATACCACTGATAAGCTTCAGAGATACAGGAATCTTAGAACGGATTCAGGGACAACCAATAGCCTGATGTGATACTTAACAATGTGTGTACAACCAGAAGATGGGCACCTAATTCACTGTATCAACCTGATTTTCAAACTAACCACACATTTCCCACCACTTGAGAAAACTTTCATTTATTGCCCTATATATATTCAGGGGTCTTGTTTTAGACAACTGGTCTATTTGTATACAGTTACCCTTTTCCAGCAAGAGGCAAATAAGTCCTCTTGAGGTCAATTTATTTGCCAGGAAAAAGAAACTCTCTTCAGCTATGATAAGACACATCTACCTATCTTGTAAATTAAATTCAGTTTTTTTCCAAAGATGTGATCAAGCATTGACTGATAATATGACGTGTATGTTTTCAAAATGACTTAGCAAACAGAAATAGTTTTTCATACCTTCCATCCAGTAATTTTTTTACATGTAGAAAAATGATTAGATTTGGTGTAGTCTATTCATTAATGGCTCCTGCATCTTGTAAAATTGGCTTTGCATTTGCTGTCCTTAACTGTCGTCCTTCAGAGTTCTTGCAGGTTCACTCTTGTCTGTACCTTTTCCCCACATGCAGACTTCATGCACATGGTCAATACAGAGCCTGAATCAAGTATTCCATTCACAAAAATAACCCATACACTGTGACCTCCTAGCTCTTTCACTTAAGCAGATCCATAGTGTAAAGAAGTGTAATTGATGGTGTACTTAACAGATTCGATTCAAATTTGTCAGAAAAAAAAAAAAAAGTTTAAACAGATGTTGGATAATTGCATAACAGAACATTAACTGGCCTTCAGAGGTAACCAAAGGACATGTATTTTACAAGACAGAATGGAGGGCTGGAAACATATGAGGTGAAACAAGTTAAGGAAGATTCACCTGGCTTGTCCTGGGTCCTCTACTGATTATTTTCCTTCCTGCAATTTTTTCCTTTTTTTTTTTTTTTTTTTTTTAAACTGTTGAACTGTTGAATTGATTAATTTTGAACAAATTACAAATATTCAATCAGTGCAAGTCATTGCACCTCATAGTCATACTTTCTGATGTATTAATACTCTACATGATATTTTTTTTCAACGTTTCTGTTACTGCCATACATAGACCAGATAGTGCTATAAGAAATATAATTGCTTATACAAGAGGTCAAATTTTACTCCAGTTTTATGTTATCAACTCTGTATGAAACCAGCAGGAAATGAACCTCTATGACTGAGAATGGAATTAGCAAGGTCTGGCCAAAAGACAAAAATCCTCCAGATGTCAATGTATTTGAGAAAAAGGGGTCAATGTAAAAATAATATAAGAAAGCAATTGCATTAGTTTCAAACTAAGATTGTCAGTAAAATGAAAAAATTAACAACTGTAGACCAGTATAAAGGGAAGTTGCAATAAACAAAATGGGAAAAAAGTCAAAGGCACTCAAAGGTGATGCCATAAAACAGCACAAGATAAACAGAACACATCTGGAAATTGGGGTAGTTTTCTATTTATGGAGCATCCTAAAGATGTTTATCCAGGCTTTTTCTGTGAATTTGTTGTTGAATCCTAGAATTACAAATGAATGAGATCTGGATTTTGAATGAGATCTGGCTTCAGGTTGAGATCAAGCAAAGCCATTCATTTACTATTAATTCATTATAAACACATAAGTAAGGACAGGTTCATCCACTAGAATCTGTGTATTTATGAATCTTGGCAAACTGTCCAGAACTATTGAGTTTTTCATGAGATCAAATCGGAGCAAGTTTCCTTTGGCTGCAGTATTAACTCTGAGTGTTTCATTTAACTACAAAATACTACTTTGTTTCCTCATGTATGTATATGTGTATATGTTTAGATGGGTAGATATATGCATGTATATGTGCTTTTATTAAAAACTTCTCAAATCTATTTCTTCATTCATTGATAGCCTTGAGTCTCTGAAGAGGGCTATATGTTACGTAGTAATCATTATATACAAATAGAAAAAAATAAAAGAAGATAATGGTTACATATGTAACATTATCTTTCATATATATCACATATATATTCATCTAATAGAATTCATCAATAGATTCGAAGAAAAACTGAAGTCTGAGATTTTGGTTACGTTATTCTTCCAACACCTAAAAGTCATAAACATATTAATCTGTCAGACTGAAGTGGAACTCTGACCTATTGCAATAGGATTCAAGGCTGTGTTTTTTGCTTTTACAGCTACTAAAAAGCTTGAACTTTAAGGTAAGTGTTTTTACTATGAAACAGTAAGCATTGCATGGGTTAATTAGCTGTAGTCTTCACTTTCCTCACATATTTCATTTGGAAAGCAAAAAATTAAGGATCAAGAATTAATTAGCTATGTACAAACTATAAAAAATTGTTGAGGCAAGTGCTGTCTTGGTAATTCATGACTATATTTAGACATTGTAATGATTAGATTTTAAAAGAAACAAGCTAATTAGAACATTTTTCCAAAGTCACACAGAGGTCAGGGATGACAGCGACCTTATGTAAAATGGAGACTAAATATCTGCTATTCTGCACATTGTACGGAACTGGTACAGTAAGGCTAAAGCCCTTTCCTGTTCAATGAGTTGGAATTAAACATGCTAATTTGAGATCTCCTTCAAGTATTTTATTTAACTACTTTGGCCTTTAATTCCTTTATATTGCATCATTTAATGTAATGTTATTTATATATACGAGGCACGTTATACTTATTAACCAATGTGCAAAAATCTAAAGTACAGATTTTATGTAATGGGCTAATTACAGGACTTTAAAGCCACCTACTGAGTTTTGCTAAGCTTAACAACAGGTTCACTGAACTGGATAAATTTATTCAAACTTGTGGAAATGAACCCCATTCTATGTGCAACCGTACTGGGAAAACACACAAATTATACCTCAATACCAGTTTAATGGGTCAAACAGTGAACCTGAATGCCAAACTTATCTACATCTTGCAACAGCAGAGAAGCTATAAGCCCTGGGGGAGAAGAGGAAGTGCCCATTCATAGTTTCTTCCTCAAGTTTGTAAATAACTCAGACTCTGTATATGGGGTGAGCCAGATTTTCAGTGTACGTAGAGTTGGCTTAATTTTTCTTATGGTGTCCTTTGCAGCTGCGGTTTTAAAATGCAATACATGTATCATACGCGATTGTTGAAGAAATGTAAAAGATACCATCCTTTATCATATCTTCCCATTACACCTCCTACGTGCAGGTTTTATTCATTTATTGGAATATGCTTTCAAAACTGAGTTTACTTCAATCAGTCATTTCATATGCATTCATTAGGTCTGAATTTCATCTAGCTCATGTGTTTGCAAATTGGGTCACATTTATTCAAAGTTCAGCAACTGGATCTTTGTCAAAATGGAATGGGATTGGAGTCTTGCCAAAAAAATCTCTTATTACTATACTTTTAAGGTAGTGCTAAATTTTTGGTTTCATTATCTGAAGAGTCTAGAAGGGGCTTAGGTTTCCTACTTAGTGTTACAAGTTTCACTGAGGTTCAAGAGGCTTCTACTTTCCTTGGATATCCAAAGTCACTTCATGGTTTTCCGTCAAGTCAGTCTAGACTTACATTAGTGGAATTCAGCAAACTATGCCCCCTAGTAGCCCTTTTTTTTTTCAAATTTGAACAGTATTCAAATTAAAGCAAAATGAAAGGGCCAGCTTTCTTATACTAGCCATAACCTGTCCTTCAGAAATGACAAAGCAGTTTGCTATTTTAAACACCACTCTAGTCTAAGGTTCTTATGTGATTTTTTCATTTGCATTGTTCTTCAAAAGTATTGTGCAGATTATCTAATAAAAATCTTTTCTTAGAAATTGAGTATTCCATTGCTGAGATTTTACGTATCTATATTCTGTTTTGGATAACTATGCATATTCTATTCAGTAACTGACATTTGGGTCTTGATAGATACATTCAAGCATGTACTTTCAGGAATAATAATGCCAGTGCACTGTGTTCTACAATGTGTGCAATGAAAATGTGCCTCATAAAGCCCATAATTGTTGCTTAAGTTACAAAGATGATTTTTTTTCCCAGTAAATGAGGAACAAGCCACATAATCTTGCTAACACTATATGCCCAGGAAAGAAGAGTTTAAATAAGAAATGCATAAATTTAGCAGACTGCTGTAACAAATGAAATGGTGTAGCATTGAAAACATTTGAGGCAATTAATCAATGCTGTGTTTGCACATATCATTAAATATATTATACTAAGTTTAGATTTGATTTCTATGCTTCTTTTATAAAGAGTTAAAAGAAAATACATTTGAATTCATGCTGATACTGAAAACATGCTCCTAGCTCCTAGTTTCTTGGATTTCGAATCATTTCCATTAACAAACAGCTATTTGCCCTCTAATAAAATATGTCATTATGCGTCATTCACATCACACAAAAGAATCACTGAAAAATCGCCCCAATGATGGCCAATAATTACACATTTTGCTCCTGCACGAGCAATGAAGAAATCTGTTCATT
Source organism: Pedionomus torquatus (assembly GCA_013398155.1). Lineage (NCBI taxonomy): Eukaryota > Metazoa > Chordata > Aves > Charadriiformes > Pedionomidae > Pedionomus > Pedionomus torquatus. The sequence continues at coordinate 38,872 of VZRU01008634.1, forward strand.
GGAGAAAGCAGGTGCTGGGGCATCATGCTAATAGTCAATGTGTGCCACAGTAATTAGCCATTGCAATTGCTAAAATTAACAATTAGCTAACATGCAATTCTCTTTTTGCAGGCTGCAGTTTACTTTGTATAATCCTTGTATGTTCTTAGTAATTATTCTGACAGCTTATTATTTTTATTTTTTCTGGTTTGAACACAGCTTTAACATTTGAATCAGTCTACCCAAATGTTCAACAGGCAGTATGAAACAACTGCTTTACTCGGCAATTTTGAAGGAACAAATTTGTTTTTATTCTCAACTTTGTATTGTTCAAGAAATATATGATTCTTTTGTAGAGTAGAACTTCTCATCTTATTTGAGAGCTTGGGACCACAGCGAAGGTATTAAGGCTTTTTTACACTGGCAGTACATAGGATCATTCCAACTTTTCAGAAAAATTACTATGAATTATTCTCTGCAGTTAGATTACCGATCATTGGTTCGTGGCTACTGGTTCTCTGTGGTGGCAGTGTATGGAAACTTGGCAGGTCACAAAGTTCGAATTCTCTTTGTTGTGACTGTCAGCTAAATAATGCAAAAAAGAATCATGGAATATAGCAATATCTCACCACTTTACATGTGAACATGTGGTGGTGTTATCCTTGGAGTTGGTTGATTTATAAAGGCCTTCACAACCCTACTAGGAATCCTTCAGAATCATCACTAGTATATAGTTCCTATTGTAGAAATGAAAAATATAACCCCAACAAACAACCCAAACCCCAGAGAAGAGTAAAGTCTACCATACATAAATAAATCATATGTCATCTTGAATACTTTATGTATTCAGATGACTGACTGGGATACAGTGGAGGCTTATATTTTTATAGAAGTGTGGAGAAAGTGAGTGAAGAAAACTAATTGCATCTTCTTAAAAAATAGCTGAGGGGCACCTTACAAAATCACCCAGTTTAAAAAGCTGAAAGCAATGACATTTTCTTATGGCACCCAATTAAGCTGTGGAACTCATTGCCATAGGATGGCATGGGGGAAACGGCTAAAGAGGCTGAAAGAAGAAGTGGCTGGATTCATAGTTGGTAGGTCCCCAGCAGTACCCATCCATGTGGCCTCAGCCTCAAAAAGTCTCTGAAACTGGCAGGATACGCAACCATATAGCAAGGAAAGCTCTTTCTGCACACCTTACTGCACATCTGCTTTTCACTGAACATCTTACACCTTGTTCTAAGCCATTGTTACAGAGAGGCTTCCAGAGCTAGCAGTACATGCTGTATAAAAATCTCAGTAATGTGCTACAACGAAGATGCCAAAGAGTTGGATTCTTTCCCAACATATTCAGGTCAAAATTCAGCTGACACATAAATCTGTGCAATTCAGTTGAAGTCAATGAAGACTGAAGTATTTACATAGATCATATCCTACATGTTATGCTTTGGGCATTTTTTTTTTAATCAGTAGATGGGTAACTGGCCTCACTGAACACAGGGGTAGCTTGCTAACCAGAAGGGCCATATTCTTCTCTAGCAAAGGCTTACATCTGTGTAACTCCAGAGACTCCAGTGGAATTTTACCCAATTTTATAGGTGTGAGAGAATAATAAGGCTTATGGAATTTAGGTAATCTTCTGTAATCAGCATGGCATCTGTAGCTGGCACCAAACCAAGACCAGTTTTTTAAACAGTCCCTTTAAGCTCCTCCATGTTTTAAAAATATTTTAAAATGTGATTTGCTCTTATGCATACTAACCAGCAAAGCCATGTTAAAGAGAAGTAAGTTGCTTCAGCAACTGAGGTTTTGATCTTATATTTTAATAAAAAAGCTCAACACATGTGGAGTCAGAAAGAAGTAATGAAAACTTTCTCCAGGATTGGTGTGATTTTCCCAAAGAAGACAGAGTAAGGTAGGAGAGTGACACTGAAGTACGGGGTCCAAGCCTTTAGTTAAGGCAATAATGGTAGAAGGATCAGAATAATGCTCTCAGTCAGGCATATTTTGGCTGTACCCAACACACTAGGCTTTGTAGTTCTGTCACTTCCATGAAAGATTACAGTCAGTAATGGAGAACAACAAATGAAAATGAGAATTGAAAATGCATTCCATGTCTCAGGAGCTATATGATAATTAAGGTAATATTCTTGTTGACCATAACCTCTGTGGACTTCAATGAAAATATTTTCATATACAACAGATGAAAAAATAAAATCTATAACCATGGAAAGAATTAGCCACTCATGAGTGCCTTAAGAACCTACATGAAAGGAGTCTATCCTTAAAATTTCTGTCTTAAAAGTCACAGGCACTCAATGCCTATAGAGACTTAAATTTTAGCTGGAAAAAAAATCCTATGCATGTCTAGATTGCTGTTTATATCATACTAAGAAGAATCTTTCTGTTAATGTCAAGGAGTAGTGGAAAGCTGAGCTTCGTGGTGGCCCACAAGGTACATGCATCCTACCTGGATCTTCTGTGAAGCACAGTCCAGTACACTGAGGAGTGTGATTTTAACTCTGTTAGTTAGGGCTGATGCTAAGTTCACAAACTTAGGATTCAGATTCACCCACAAAAGAAGGAGGACTTATATTAACATACTGAGATGTTTTAAGTAGCTGAGGCACTGATACACATTTTTGTTGCTTCTGATAATGAAGTAGGAGACTGTGTCACAAGTGCTATTTGTCTCCCAGTCTGGTTCACCAGGAGATGTGTGTCAGAAACAAAAAGCTTTGAATCGGTGCTGGGCTTTGAATTTAGTTTCCATAAGTAAATTCCCATTATTTGTACATTTATTCTAAAGATTAGGGAAATTAACTAACTATAAAAGAGAAGACTTTTAATTTTTCAATGAACTGTACCTGTTGGATAAGCTACAGAAACATCCTCAGGAGGAGGGAAGTCAGGGCTTCTTCAACCTATGCAATTATCCTAAGTGCTAGACTCAGCTGTCATGCATCTCACATCCCTTCTTTCTGTCCTGGGACATTTTCAATTTTCTAAAAAGTGGAACACTCTCCATAGGGGCATTGGCGTTACTTCTTTTGTCAGGCCTGATGACTTCCCTGGAAACCCCATTTCATGGTGAAATATGGGCATGTGCACCTGTCCTTTGTACACAGCCCTTCATACAGTCAGGAGGAAGGCGTGGCCTTTGTCAGCCAAGTTCTTTACTGGATGCTAAGAGGCCAGAATCTTGGACTACCCCATAGGGACCTACGCATAAAACTTGAGTATCTAAACCCAAGAGAAGAAGATATAGGAAACAGAATTTTCCCCCACTGAGCAGAAAAAAAATATTTCACTGGAATGCACCAGCTACATAATAACCTTAGTGACAACATAATGACTCTTGAATTCATCAGTGAGGTATCTGCTAGTTGTGATGCATCCCATGGCCTTCATTCCACAGCAAGCCCTACAACTGAAGATGAAAAGTAGAATCACTTCTGATCATTGCTTCATTGCCATGTTCCATATCATTTTGTTGAGAATTAAATGCCATATTGTAATCCTCGTGGGAACAACGAAGAGAGAAGGAATGAAAAGCTTAAGCTTACATAGTGATAATACAAATACACAGCATATAGAAGATTTCCCTGAACTGGGGGAAATCTGTCATCTAAACAGAGCAATCTACCTCTGTGTGTATACTTTATTGAAAGAGCTCAGGTCATCCTTATTAAAGCCATCTCAAATTTCTCCAGTAGTATGCAGTAGACTGAATGATGGGCTGTAACATGCCATTTAAGAAAGTTCAAATCATATCATGTTGGGATACTTGCTTCTATACTACTCACATTTAGTCTAATATCTAATCTTGTTTAAAGATTGTAAATGGAGTATGCTTGGATTCTAATCTTTGTCCTCCATAGCTACTGATATATTTTTTTGTGAGCACTCCTGCTTGAAAATGTTCCTTTTGAGATTTATCTTACTGCATCAAAGGCTGAGGGAAGTGAGAGGTAGTTATATCTCAACTCTCTTGCACTGTCTCTGCAAGTTGCTGAAATTGCTAGCCTCAAGTCTATGGTCCACCATAACTGTTGAATGGCTGCACCATCTTGTTCTTATCCCTTACTTCCCCCATGCCTATAAGGCTTAAAATAAAAACACAGGGGAATTAAAATTGAATTATTTTGGTACACATCTCATATTTGTTATATACATTCAGTGTACAGTGCTTCATCATTTGTGACTGGAGTAGCAAAAATGAACTACATAGGGCATCACAAAACAGCAGTGACGATTTTAGAGCACTGTATTCTGTACCTGCTGCATGCCAAATGGTTGCCAATCATGATACCAAAATATTTTTGTGGCTGTTGTTATTTTTGTTTCCATTATTGAGGATTCTTATGTTTCTGCCTATAAGACCAAGGGCTTAATTAATTTCAGTCTAACGGGGATTTGTAAGTGTGGAATTGATTTAATTATGACATTTGGGATCACCTGAAATTCAGGATGAATTCAAGATATGTCACAGCTGCTTTATATCTCATTGCAAATACTTAGAAATTAACAACTTCTCGATCATGACAGATCATGAGCTACCAAGTTTAAAATTTATGTTTGGAATGAAATGCACATGACTAATGTTTTATTTCAGAGATGTAACACAGTTCTTTTTAGGAAAAAAAAATATAGAGTGCAGTCAATTTAGTGAAAATAATCTTTACAACAGCTCAGCAAAAATGCCTTTACAGCATTAGAAATTTCAAATCCTGGCACATGGAGCAAACTCTAGATTTTTGAGATTGCTCACCTGGAGCTTTAGGGCACTTAGAGCACTGCACGGTGGCTCACCTGGCAAAGAAATGTATGTTACTTGTTGAAATGATGTATGGGTTCTCAAGAGCTGAATCAAGAAAGTTGATGGGCTCACTGGCAAAAGCTTCTGAAAATCAATGAGAGGTTTACTGTTGACTTCAACAGGCTTTGGATCAGACTTATGCAGAGATCTTCAGCTGTATGAATGTTACATGGCTGATCCCTCTGAGAGAGGAAGGCATATAGTAAGGACACAAAGTCATGATTCCTTATGCCCTGTAAGTAATCTAAATGCCTAGATTTAATTTCGTTTGTACTGGCTTCCAACACAGGGGCACAAAATACAAAGCTAAATAAATCCCAGAGCCGCAACTAATTTTAGAGCAACAAAGCCTGTTTTATTTTACCATCATACCTGTTAAAGATGTGCTAAGGATTACATTTAGCTAAGTGTTAAGAAATAAGAAATTACACACTTTAATATGCATTAATACACTTTAATATTCATTAACTATGCTATAAAAAGTTGTGCTAGGAACAAAACAAAGCTATTAGTTAAAGGAACTCACTTTTTTACAGACCAAAATAGATTTAAAATGTGCAATAGCTTGCTCTCCATATGTATGCTACGGAGTAAATCTTTTGCAGCAAAAGAATATGTTGTAAGCTTCCTTATTTAAGACAGTGCTGTAATATAAACTGCAGCATATAAACTATAGTATGTTTCCTTATATAGAGACATATAATCAAACAAGAACAAATCTACCACCAACCGCTTCATACTGTGTTGTGCTTTGATAGCGAAGGAAAGCCAAGTTTCTAGCCTGGGTCTAGCCTGACTCAGGCCATAACTTGTGAGTCCTGCTATTCTAACCCTTTCTCTTGATCTGCTTTTCAGCCTGTCTCAGAGTACACAGCTCAAAGCAGCAGGGGAGTTTCTTAGCAAAGGGCCACCCACTTGCATATTATTCCTTCCTTGCCTGTGACATGACACAAGAACAAAGTAGACATTAACCGCTACATTAAACCCAGAAGGAAAGTAATCAGTAACCTGTTATTCCCTTAATAAAGGGAAACACATGCAGTGTGAAATCCAGAAGACTAATCAATAGCTCCAGACAATGCAATGTGCCAAACAAATTGCAAATCAATTAGAATCCTTGTTTTCTTTGAAATGGTTCACTATACCTAAAGCAATTACTCGTTCATTAGACCTAATTTAACAGCATGACTGCCCTAGCAACAACTGGCAGCGTCTGGCTATCAAATGGAAGAATGGCAGCTTATTTCTGTCTGTCTGTGAGTCTAATGCCAATCAAAAAAAAAAAAAATTGAATTCCTTTATATGAGACAACTTTTCATTAATGAGTAAAATATTTTCTGTGAAGGAAGAATCAAGTATCCAATTTGATTTGGTTGAGTTTGGTTTTATTAACTAAGTAAGGGAATTTAGGTAGACTTTTTATGAAGAAATTCTGAAGTTCTTTAAATGTTTCAGTAAGATGTGATACTGAGCTATGCAAGGAGGGGAAGTTTTAGATTGCCTTCAATAAATACTTTGGCATTTAGAAAAAACCTTAAGTCCTATATATGTTTGTATCAGCTGCATGTTTACCACAATTGAAATGGCACAATAAGATTAGCGTGGTCCGGCACAGGATGACACAGATTCGTCAAATGGTCCATAATCCCTTTGATAGGCTCAGAGGGCATTCAGCATTTGATACAAACCCTCCCTATTGTCTTCCCTTGGCGCTGGATCAGGCCCCTAATACCCTAACTACAGGTTTAAAGTGATGTTTTTGTATTTGTTTCCTGCTCTATTCAGTGATATGGTAATAGCACAGCCATATGGATCCTATGAGATTTTTTTAAAAAGCGTTAAGTTTTTAATATATGTTCCCTCCCCTCCCTGTAAATCTTATACTCATGAAACCAATTTTCTCCTCTTCCTGTGTGGTGGTGCATGGCAATCTTGTGATGAACGAGATACACCTATAGGGGGGTCAGCTGGTGGGATGCCACCTCCAGCAGAGGTGAGTAGCTGCCTTGCCATGCTTGCAGCATAGATATTTCTAGCTCAGTGAATAAAGCAACCACCTTCAGTAATTGGTTTCAGTGCTGTTTCTAGGTCCTAAAGCAAGTTCCAGAGCTAGCTGCAGCTTTCACCTTTTTAATATAACTAGGGCAAGGTACTGCACTGTCAGGTACTCCACTGGCAACCTGCTCAGGGCTAAATCCACCGCAAGTTTGGCCTGTAACTTTAACTGCAGGGGAAAAAAAAGAAGTGCTTGCCTAGAGAGTTATTTTTAATGGCCATGATTTGAAACCCTTATATTGTTTATTGACCTTTAAAGATGTGACATTCTTCTGTAAAAATCCTTGTAAACTCTCTAGTGTATATACATGTGCATATATAAAAATATACATAGCCTAAATATGTATATTCTATACACATATAGCCTAAATATATAAGTATATATTTATAGCCTCAGTTGGAGTATATTTTTGTATTAATTGAAGTAATTTCTAATTTTCAGCAAATAAAAAACCCTTCAAAATTATTTTAGAAAGCCTTTAAACATTTTTTTGGGGCTATATTTAGTGTCAAGTTGATTTAATTACTTTTAGAACAGCTGCTGTTACAGGGAGCTGGAGCTGTTAAAAGTGACCGTAAGTATTTATCTAAAGATATTCAACTTCAGCATTCAGTATTGCTAGGCCTGCTAGACTTTTGTCCTCCTGGGTCTTGCCATCCTTTCTGGAGGTATAGTACTCTCCCCCCACTGCAGAGAGGATTAGTGAGATGATATTTTGATTTTGAGAGAGAGTATTTTTTCTGGAAGTTTGTCTCTTTTTTGTGGCAATCAAGAGCTGCTTAGAAGATGGAAATGTAAGAGGTAAGTGCAATAATCATAGAAGCATAATATTTTCCATAATAAGTTCCATATTTTACCATATATACCTTCTCTGTATCTGCATGTATATGCATATTTGATGTTCTGCTGTAAATTCAGAGATGACTCACCATTCCTCACATCTTACACAAACCCAAAGTAGATGAGCTTTGTCTATTGGAATTTAATCTGGCATTACAGACCCAAGTAATGCTCAGGGTTTCAACTTGGCTAGCAGGCACAGATTATGCGATCCTATCTGATTTACCTGACCAAAAGACTTTGGACCACTGAATCCAAGTATTCCTGAACCTTCTGGCCCTTCTGCAGGCTAGTCTTTTCCCTGGAGTACAGACTAAGGAGCTGTGAAAGACACCATAAAATCAATAAAACATGTCATTAAAATCTTTTCCTGATGTTTTAATGTAGACCTTACAGTTCACATATGCTATCCAGTACTGAGCAGATGTTTAGGTTTTTAAGAGGGTAAGAATCTGAAATCACTTTATAACTCAAACTGTCTCAAATTGAAGTTCACAATAATCTCCTGCAGTGGCTCTGCCAACATTTAGAGTTCACTGAGAATTAATTTTAACACTTTACCACACATACATCAATAGTTGAAATATGTTATTATGTGACTGAACAATTGGTTAAAATTAGTTGGAAGCACTTAGATAGAAATGCTACCTTTTGACTGTTAAAGCAAGTGCCGTGGGGTACCTTGAACTTAATGAAGAACTTGAAATTAACTACAAATTAACTATTAACTTCTGCCCTTAACGTATTTAATAAAATAGGACAGCCGCTCATGCCCTCACTGATGAAAAACTTGAGCATAGGTTCATGTTCATTCTTTTTTGGCAGAACAGAAGTAGTCACCAAGCAATGGACATATTTTTCATATGCTTCTATCTCCTTAGAGCCTATGTGACTTAAGAAATTGTACCAGCATTCTGTTGTGCAAGTACAGCAACCTGAACCATATCCTAAACTACATGTAGTTTCTTCATGTTTTGCCAGCATTTGAAACACATCAGAATCTGAAACTAGCCAAAGGACATTTTAATACTAATAACTGAGATATAATCATTATGTGGCTGTTGCAAAGTAACCAAACTTACAATACAATAAATTGCACCTTTTCTTTATTTGTGGGATCATTTGGAGGTGGATTTTACATTTATCAGGTTTCATACATTTATTGGAACTGAGGTCATCTATAGGCAGCTCCATCACTTTCTTAATTTTGTACATGCAAGTGTTGATTTATTGCAAATCTGAAGACTAGAAGTCATCTTGAAGTAAAGAGAGTATCTGCATAGTGTCTCCATGCTGTGGCATCTGGGTGAGGCTCCTGCTTGTGGGCAGGACTATTCCTGAGTTCCTTTACCAGCCAGACCAGGACCTGGCTGTTGGGAACCTCCACATGAACCTAGTAAGAGTCGGAGAAACCCACCGTGTATCTTATTTTATGAGGATGCTACTGCATGCAGTGCCCTGACACCTAGTGGATCACATATAGACCTTTTGGAGTCTGTAGTCTGCATGTAAGGGCAGAGGCATATATTGGTATAGGTGATGAATGTACCGTATGTGTAAAGCTCCCCCTCACAAGCATTAAGGATCATTATTGCTGTTTCTTATTCTTTTAATAACATATAGTTCCCATTTTATAAACTTGAGCTGAAATCAATACTTTTTGCTCTCCGTTATCTAATGATATCATGATAATGACATCTGTGTCATTAAGGGCTGTGACAGACAAGCTGAAATAACTGCAGTACTTTTAGACTTGTTGCTTCATGCTCTCTAGGCTATCCCTACAGCAGTGTTTACTATTCCAGTTCCCATGGAACTCATCTAAAGAAGAGATTTATGCCACCACACTTTACCTGCCTAAAAGTGAGTCCCTTGGGCTGCCAGTCATTTAGGGTCTTTTTGCAGCTACTGAAGACAGATAAGGAATTCCAGAGACTGTAAGATAATTGAATCCCACACTGTACAAACTGTGCATTTAATATATAGTTTAGTAGCAGATAACACTCATAGTATTCACAGATTATCCATACATTTCCAATATAAAATGTCAAGTTAGACTCAAATGTATTATGTTAGATTATAACTTCCCTTGAAAGATAACGCACCCCTCCTTGTATTTAGAACTTTTTTTTTTTTTTTTTTTTTTTGGTAAGAACATGGCTGGAGGGATACCACTTTTTATCTTTCAAAATAAATATTTTCTCTAGGGATGTAAGAGTAGTTGAGGACTACTGCATTGTCAATGTTACTTTCGAATAACAGTGTGTTTGTCATCTTTGGCTGACTCATATAGTTAAAGACAATTCAATCTTTGACTGACTCTTACATGTATAGTTAAAGATAATTCAGTAGCAACAGCTAAATATCACTTTTCTCATTCATGTTTGGCAATGCAGGAAATCCAAGTACACATAGATGACAATTGGATTTCTTTGTTTCCTGTTTATTACAAGGGTAATAGGGCTGGAAGGGATCTCAAGACGTCATCCCATTGATCTTCCAGCCCCAAGGCAGAATTGACTGTATCTTGAAGTTGATTAAGGGAGGAAATGTAATCTGTGTTTTGTGTTCTGGTAATTAAGCATTTTACAAAGATGTGGCTGTGGCTAATCTGAAGAATGACTATGCATATACATATGTATGCCATGATGAGGCATCTCTCCATGCAAGAAAGAATGGGTCCTAATAGAGCTGCACGTTTCAGTCAATGCATACCTAGCAGTTATATTGATAATGTATGACTCAAAAGGGGATGGGATTCATCCTCTCATAGTGGCACTGGTTCAATAGTGAAAAAAACTTACTTCAGTGTCTCAATGAACATATGTAAAGAAGAATCCAGAGGGACAGAATAAAGAGCATTCAGAAAGAGACTCTCTTTAACACTTTCCATATAATTCCACTCTTTATAAAAGGCTGTTTCCAGGCTATTGAAAGGGCTTCTTCCAGGCTATTGACAGGGTGATGACAATCACCCAAATTGTCCTGTTGAACTAATTCCCTACACTGAAACTATTTATTATTTCCTAGTATGCAATTGGGATTTGAATAGCAAAAAGTTCATATTTTTTCAAGGCTTTTAGGGCATCATTCCACTTATGTGCTGGAATCTATATTATAGCCAGTATAGCAGTAAGGCTGCTCTCTAATATCTTTGAAAGGTTATGGAGATCAGGGGGAGGTCTGTGATGACTAGAGAAGGGTGAATGCTGCACCCATCTTCAAAACGGGCCAAAGGGGCAAGCTGGGAAAGTACAGTCCTTATGTTGGTTTCCAGGACAATCACAGAATAAGTCCTCCCTGAATGCATTTATGGGTGTAAGAAGAAGGTGGTGACTGCAAACTCAGCATATAAAGTTATGCTGTTCCCAATTGTTTTCTATGATGAAATTACTAGATCTGCAGATGAGGGGAATGCAGTTGATATCACTTACTTTGCCTTTAGTAAGGCTTTGGACAGTCTCCAAAATATTCTTGTATCCAAGGTGGGATATTATGGCCCAGATAGTTACTTACTCATTCATGGGTCCAACAATTTGGATACTCAGGTTCAGAAGGCAGTCATTAATGAGTTGTGCTCTACCTGGAGGGGGTTAAGAAATAGAGCACTACAGAGATGTATCATGGGACCTGTCCTGTTAGCCACCTTTATCTCTGTCATAGATTGGGCTGAGTTGGCCAGTGACTAGATGACAAATACTCTCCCCCACCTCTTGCTCCAAGGAGAGGAAGAGAGATAAAGAGATTGATGAGTTCAGAAAAAGCTAAACTACTTTAATGAAATACTAATGATAAAACAAACAAATAAAAAGAAATAATGAAATAGATACAACATATACAAAATCATATCAAGCTCCCGGTGAGATGTCACTGGCAGGCACTAGGAAAGTTCCAGACTGATCTGAGTAATGAACGGGAACTAGATTCTGGAACACACTAGCAGGGATTAAAGGTAGACAAACCAACAGGGTCTCATCCAGGTAGCAGTCATCAAATAACAAGCAACCATTGAAGCAACTGAAGAAGCAGCCATTCAAGAATAGCTCTTAAAGATGAGCCAGCCTGACCCTTTTGATCCCTCAGCTTTTAAGTGAGCATGGCAGATGGGACGGAATACCCTATCGGTCAGTTTGGGTCACTGACCTCCCCACAGGTGCAAACCCTTCACAGGGTAACCAATAGTCAGCTGACTGTTGTCTTTTTCTCACTTTGTTGTAGCCCTGGTGGCCACAGCAACAAGCGAGAGCAAGAGCCTCTCTCACAGAACACAAAGTTCACTCTGCTTTACCCCAAACCAGGGCAATCAATGATTTTGAAGTAGATGGCAGAGTTCACTCTCATCAGGTGCAAGATCAAACTGGTGTGACTAGTTGATGTGCTTGAGGGCAGGGCTGCCACCTGAAGGGACCCAAGGTGGGCTGGAAGAACAAGCAAATGGGAACCTTACAAAATTGAACAAGGACAAAGGCAAGGTCCGGCCCCATGGAAGGAGGCAGTACAGGCTGAGGGCTGCCAGGCTGGGGAACAGCTTTGCTCCCCGGTGTAGCTGGTGGTCTTGGTGGACAGTGAACTGAACGTGAGCCTGCAGTGTGCCTGGGCACAAGAACATCGAGGGCAGCAGTCACAGAAGCATAGTCAGTAAACCAAGGAGAGTAATCATCTCCTTTTCCTCAGTCCTAGGAGACCACGTTGAGATACTTAGCCCAGTTTTGGGTGCGCTAGTTTTCCTGAACTCATTCCAGCTGATCATTACCTTTCTTGTAGTGGTCAGCTGGAGTGAGTTCAGTAAAGTACACTGAGAGAGTTGGGTGTTGGAACACTTGTCCTGTAAGGAGGTACTGTGGGACAGGGGCTTATTCAGCCTGGGAAAGGGGTGGCTTTGGATGTATCTAACAGCAGGCCCCAGTACCTGTGGAGTCAGCATTGCTTCTTTGGACTGACCTACCAGTCTTACTTCAATAGCCTCTGGTTTCAACTTTGGAAAGGACAGCTGCCAGTCATGATGGTGGCACTCGGAAGGTCATTCATTGCTGTATAGAGGAGGTGAAAATTTGGTAGTACAAACACAACTAAATCCTGTAGCAAAACCAATCAATTAAATAGATCTAATTTAGGAAAAGAAAAAAAGACAGGAAAAGAGAAAGAGAAGGTACTGATCACTGATTAAAGTAAGCCAGCATTTTAGCATAAAAAAAAGTGTATTTTGAATCAACAAGCAATGAAGAAAATTTTGAAATAGTACACAGGGAGAGAGATACTTCCAGAAACATTGAGGTAAATTAACTCATAACAAATTCAGTGTAGTCACCAATTCAGAACATTGTAAGCCTTCACTTGGAAAGGCTTCAAATGCATTTTGAAGTTTCCAGTTTTATTTATTTTTCATTTTCCCCTGTTTACTGCAATTGGTAGAAATTAAGGGTATTTAGTAATCCACAGAAGTCCCCCCAACAATTTGAAGGGTTGGCACAACCACAACATCTTTAAGAGACTGAGCATTTGGGCCAAGATTCTTATTTGAACACCTCTCAAAGGTCTCTGGCCCAGGGCAGGAAAAATTTGAAAGCTCTGGAAATTTATAATCCATATTTCAAAAATATAAAATATGACTGTACACCATAAAAATATTACAATATTAAAAAAAAGGAAATTATTGCTGAGACAAAAGTCAGATCATATTTTGTTCTGTTTTTGTGATGTTTCCAGAATATCTGGGCCCTAAATCCCTACTTGGCATCTTCATTGTTATCACAATAAAACTTATAACAGTATATGGCAATTAACTCCAGATACTTGAGTGAAAAATGAACAATATTTTTTAAACTAGTTAAAACAAACTAATACAGATTATATCTGAGAACCACAGATAAAAATACTTGGCAAAAGTCTATTCACAAAAATAAAAAGCAGTTTAGAACAGCGATTACATTTCATATTCTTATTAATAAATAATGTTACAGTTTTCACAAACATGTATGTACCTAGACATAGGTGTATGAATTAATGCTCTGTACTAGTGTAGGACATCAATGCAGCTGAAAAAAATTAAAACTTTCTGTTCCTAAGACTGTGCATTTACATTTTCAAAATCTATGCATGATTGCTATTGACAAATTATCATTTTTTTTCAATGTTTATTAGGTTTATATATGTTCAAGCTTTTGAATACACCTAACATTTTTGCAAAATGGTACACAGAGAAATTTAGGCAAATAACTTCTCTGCCATTGTTTTAAAAAATGTTGTTCTAACATTAAAGAGCAAGTTTATTACAGAAGTTTTAATGTGGTTTTGTGAATTTTTCTGAACCAGTAATATTACATGAAAAGCCTAAAATAATTGTGAAAATTCAAGTGATTCAGCTGGCTTGTAGCATACCCTGACCTTTGAGGATTACTCTGAGCATTAAAAGGAAGGAAAAGCTCAGATTGACCATTATAGTTAAAATATAGTTAAAAGTAAGGAGGCTGTAACATTTTGATGAAGGCAGAAGCAATGAAGATTTATGTACACGAATCACTATTTGTTTTCCTCTTGAGGGAAGCAAATTCTTATTCAAATTGTCCACTAGCTTTCCACCAGAAAGAGATTACATCAGCTATAACACTATTATAATAGCAAACTTAAAGAGATCCTCTCTCATTGTAACTCTTCACATATTGCTAAGACTAGTCAGTCAATATTTATGACTGATAGCATTTATGGCATCTATCAAAATGTTTTAAATGGCTTTTTCTAGCAAGAGACTTGCCAAAAATTATTAGGGAGATTTTCTATATGTGATATATTTCTCTTTACTACAGCACATGCTTCAGAGACCTGATTACTGGTAAAGCACAGATAAAAGCTATAACAGAATGGTGGTCAAACAAGTGGAGCCTATAAAGTATGCACTCCTCTTTTGTTTGCTGCTACACAAAAAGTGAATAGACAAGCCCTTTTGCAAACTTGCAGAGGACCAACTTTTTCCCTACCCCCCACTCCTGGGAATAAGCCATTTTAATTATTGAAGTTTTTTTGTTTAATCTTCCACCAACAAGTAATATGAATATTTTATAGAACACTGATGAATGCTTAACTAATACAGTTCTTCATACAAATGCAAACTTCCTTTTTACTGGCCTCTGGTGACTATGCATCTAGTGCCAGAGTGGCATCATTCAGCTCCAGTTGCTATAGCATTTTCAAGAACCTCTCTGTTCTTGTCATAAATTATCTTTAAGTGAAAAAAGCTCCAAGGAGGTCTGCAGCAAACTGTATCAAATAATGAATTTCTAAGCTGTGGTAGAAAACACTCATCTTACTTATATTCTTCTACCATCGATTGTTTAGTGACCCTTCTTTGGGATACAGATGAGCATAACCCTGAAAAATGTTTGTGTTGTCTTTCTCTTGCTGGCAGCCTACAGCCTGCATGATCTAATAAATATTGGCAGGACCAAATGAAATAATATAGAAGAGCTTCTCTTCTTTAAAGTCCATAGACCAAGAGACTCTTGTCACTTGTTAATATCTCCATCAAACAGTGAAGTGTTAACATATGTGATACGACCACGCAATCAAGTAAGGACCGATTTGTTGACTAATTAAACCAACACAACAAGCTCTTTAGCACCTACAAGTGACAAGTTTAGAGCAGGCAAGTGGAAACTCTCAATTGAGTCCCCTTTTATGAGACTATCATGCCAAATTCAATTCTGACTGAGTAGTATTTGAATGTACTTGACTTCCACTATGTGCTGACATGCTTACAATAATTCATCATGTGTGACAATAGCCCAATATTAGAGATTTATGATATATACAAAACAGTTACAAATGAAATGTAGCCCTAACATGTGTCTGCTTTACTTATCCACAGCCTATTGATATTATAATTAATGGTCAATTACTTAGGGATAGAGAATAGAAAATAGTCATTACCAGTTTCAGTCATCATCTGTTTTTGGCAAATTCTGGAAGTAAATGAAACCATTTTCATAGTGTTTGGCGGTTGCTGGAAAGTACACTGTTGCTCACTGCAAGAATGGGTTTGCTATCTGTTCTGTGGTTGAAGAGTTGTTTTAGGAACACAATATTATTTTTTTTTTAAATCTGAATCTGGGAAGAAGTAAATCTAGTGAACATTACAGATGAATATTTCACAAAGATTGATAGCACTGGTCAATTTTACACACAGAGACACACACAAAGCCAACCCCCAAAGCAATTAAAAAAAAAAAAAAAAAAAGAAAATTCAAATTCCTTTAATAGGAGAAAAAAAAAAGATGAAAGTGAGCGGTTTCTGTTAATCTTTCACAGTTTTAGATCCTGTCTTAACACTCACAAGATGACTTGTTGTGAGTCTAATAGTCCAGTAACAATACAGTTTAAGGGGAAACTGAAGCTACCGGGAAAAAGGTATGTGAGTCACTTTTAGGTCAGTGAATGTGCAAACGATTATGAATACTTTCCTTTTGACTTTGAATAGAATATTTGAATAGATTTCAGTAGAAACTGAAATCAATGGGGCTATTCATATGCTGAAAATTATGAATATATATATATATGTGTGTTTTGCAGTATTTAGACCCTTGTCTTTAACAAATAGCAGCCAAAAGCTCAGAACTTTCCAGGTTCTTGGAGAGCTCATTCCAAGGTTCAAGCTACTCCTTGCTAAACTTTCAGCCCTGAGGAGACATGAAGACTTTCCATGTTCAGGAGAGAGTCAGATACCAAGGAAAATGTTTTCAGGGATCAACCAGCCGATGGGCAGCTTCCTAAGCTCCCAAGGAGCAGAATGTGAAGAAGCAGCACTTCCCTGGCTCACCCACTGAATCCAGTTGGTGGGCCAGGGAGAACACTTCTCTTAGCTCAGGAACCACAACTATAAGCTTTCCTTGGAGTTAGATCACAAAGATGATATACCCTTAGGGAATTGGTCTAGAGGAAACCACATCTTAAATGTTTTGATAATCGCTCAAGCATGAAAATGAGGTCAGGAAGAAACAAAGGGAACAAGCAGAAGTAACCTGTTTAGTGTCTCCATTTTAAAGACATATTTAACCATTGACCTGGTGTGGAGAGCAGCTTCTAAACAGATGGTTGCAGTAACACAAGATTGATACAAGCAGTCTGTTGATTTGGGTGTTGGTATGCCTTTGCTTGAAAGAAAAGGGTAAGAATGGGAAGTAACCTTGGATTTATATTAAGCAAATTGCTCTAATTGTTAATTTTAGCACTAATGTTTGCACAGTGCCTTGACATCATCAGTTGGTAGAGCCGCAGAATAATTTTTTCTTGCTCAGAAGCTGGCAGTGACAACAAAAAGAGTTCTTTCCAATAGAAGGAGATTATAATTATAGCAATACCTTTTATATGTTACTGCTAATCTTCGATTACCAACCAAACTTTTAATATGATTTTTTAAATGTCTATAAGACCATAACATTTTGACCCCAAATGGAAATGTATTATTTTTTTAGTATTCCCAACTTACTTAAAAATTATATCCAACTAAGTAAATATCCATAATTCATCAAACATATAAAAATAAATTGTCAGAAATTTATATAATAATTATCTGGGATCTAGATAAATATATTTTATTTCAAAAGTATAACCATTCATAGTTGGAAAAGAAAAGATTTGATTCAGTTCTCAGTGATACTGGTGCAAACAGAGAGCAACAATATAACACTGTGCTCATGCCATTTAGCTCCAGGTTTAACATACAAATTCATTTAGGTATTTTATTAACTAAAAGCATTAAATAAAAATGCAATTATTCTCATAACCTTAAAGGAGACGAGATCTTATAGACTTGTGTTGATATCTGCATCTCCAGAGGAATCAATGCAATTTCAACAAAAGAATTGTATCACATTGAGTTGTTTCATATAATGCCGTTGAAATGAAAGAGGTTCACAAAGGGTTGATTAAATTTAAGTGGAAGAAACACAATGAGCAAAATTCATCGCTGGTGTAATTCTGTTGTCTCCTGCAGTTCCACCATGAATGGATAGGGCCCATGACAGTCTGAGCTTTTTCTACATTTTAGAAACTGAATTAGCTGAAATCAAATCCTCTAAATTGTGAGAAAAACAAAACAAAACAAAACCAAAACCAAAACCAAACAAAAATCTGGTCCCTGCTCTCATATTATACAAACCAAATTTAATTAAAAAAAATACACAAAGAATGTTAAGAATTTGATTTGCTAAGACATGAGCATCTAAAGAGGATGCTAGAAAAAGCTCCATCATTAGTGTGTGCTCTGTGATCAACATTGATCTTGTAGGTCACATCAAAAGTTTTTCAAAGATACCATGTGCACAATAAAGCTACTGAGAGAAATCTACCTTCTTATCTCTTTCTTTCTTTTTCTTCTCTTTAGAGAAAAAGAGAGCAGGCGTTCATGATAGACTTTCAACAAAATTCTAGAACTGTCAAAAGCTATTTCTAAAAGATAGTGAAACCAACAGGAACTACAGATAGTCATTAGCTCACAGGACTAGGCATTTAATTTCTTTTCCCAGTTTATCATCTGTAAGACCCATCAATTGCAGTAGCGGTTGAACAGATGGATCAGCATAGAATATCTAACTGCACGCCATAGCATTTAGATTTACAGATGCATACATAAGATTAATAAGCAAAGCTATTTTAAATGCAGCTAACACTAGAACTTATTGCACCCAGCCTGTATTGATTATGAACATGACAATATCTTTTTTCCTCCCAGATACCTCAGATTAGTTCAAAGTTATATTTCTGAAGGGACTTATCCACTACTGAAATTAATCTAACCCACATCTTTCTAACTTATTCAAAAGGAGTAGCCTACTTCTGTTGGATTGTTTTGCATACCAACTCCATCAGCATGGTTTCGGCAGTTGTACAAATAGCTGCATTCAGATGTTTATTCATTTAGCCACTGTAATTGGGAGGCCAGAAAACCTTCCAAAAGGAGAGGTAAGATACTAGGCGAAAGTTTCTTGGATTTCTTTTTTAAGAAAAAGTCAGCAGATTTATTAGTTTGTAAATATATAATTAGATTTGAATCTAAAAGCCTCAGAGAAAGCAGTAATTCTGTGAATATCAGAATTAGGAAACTTGGTTCTATGGTCTCTCTCCTACATAAGCCTTGGTGTCTTGTGGCTTGGTGGCTGATGTCTCGCAGTCTTACTGGTAATGAGAACACTTTAAATTTACACCCCTGCCCAGATGTCTTTCCTTCATGTATCTCCTATTCAGCTTGAATCTGAAATCTCTCTTTCTAAGAATTCCAACCTTTCTGTATAATTTCACTGAAATTAGACTACATATTGAGGACTTACTAGGGGGAGTGGAGAGTAGCATGAGGATACACAGAACAATTGCACAAATGTTTTTCACCTTTAGAAAAAAAAAAAGATAACAACCAGTATTATTTGGGCTTCCCTCCTGACCTCAAAAAGTCCATTTCTTTCTCTGCTAAGCAATACAATGTAATCAATATTGGCATATTTTAGGATTATTTTCATTCTGATATTTAAAAAGGACTAAACTTGAGAGAAATTATTTAACCCATTTTCAGTATGCCCCAGAGAGCTGTCTGCATTTGGGACAAGAAAAGAAATATGAGATATGGTAACTCAGAAAGATGCAGTTCAATGGCTCCAGCAAATTCACTTTCTCCTAATAGAGGTGGAATAACACTGATACGAACTGACTGAAATAGGTCTATAGGTATATGGGCAGGTCCATCCATACAGCGTACTGTGGCTGTTCAGACCACATACTTGCTGTGCCCTTGAATAGTCTTCTGCACCATGGTGTGCGTACACCATCAACACTTCAGACATTACATGGGAATGCTATAGGGTAAAGTCTTGCTTGACTTGAAGCCAAAAGCAGAAATATGATTGACTTAAACTGTGACCACAATCTCCCTCGTAGGTTTAGCTCCAACTCATGGAGAGCATAATTCATTGCAGCTCATGGAAGTCTTGTTGATCTGGATGGAGTTTATGTATGTTGTGGATCTGGTCTAATCATGTCAGTGGGCATATCTGCAATGCATTCAGCTAACCGTGCACATAAGCTGTGAAGGAATAGCACCTTGGAAGAGATATTCTGCAGAGATTAGAATTGGTTTTGGTCTCCTGTAGACCTTATTAAAAGAACTGTGATTCTATTTAGATAAATAAAGTGACAGCAGTAACTGTGGGTTCCAAACCATGTCTGTGGCAATGTAACCTCCTGAGGTTTTCTTTTCCATTACTCTCTTTGGGCTTATCACCTCCACAGGGAAGGCCAAAGATAGCATTTCAGACAGTGGACTTAAGATGTAGACACATCAACAGTAACCATTATCAGGAAGGCACAGGAACATTTGTGTGTGGTTACACCTTAGAACATTAGCAAGACTTACCAGTGACATCCTCCAGCACCTGCAGAGATGCATCTCTCACCAAGCTTCAGCTCACTCCTGCCTCTGAAAAATAAATAATGCTCATATAAATAGCAACCAGAATGCTATTTTGTGGGCTATGGTTTTGTGCTTATTTTGTTTTGACTAATAGGACCTTGAAACTGAATAGCAGAATAGTAGCCAAGTGGGTTTTTTTAGTAGAGCAAAGCTCAAGTTTAAAACTCTTCACGTCTGGAATCTTGATCTGAAATATTACTTATGTCACAAATGAAAATGAGTACAGTGATGTGAACCTACTAGCATGTAGGCTGAGATTACAACGCCTTCCCTCTCTTCAGTAGGGTTGTGGGTTTCTGTTTAAGTGAAGGCCAAGGACTTGAATGGTAGGAATTTTTGAGCCCAGGACTCAGGTGCATTAGAATAACTGGAGGAGATTCAACAGTTTCCATCTCTAAAAAATGGTACTGGAGTTTGTGAGACAAAGAAACCAATGCAGGGCTCCAATCTACAAAACAACATTCAGGCTCAATACCGCAAAACAAATATATGCTACTACTGAGAGAAGAAATCTAAGATATTTATGTGGACTTAATTGCTCCTTTTTAATGTATCTAGTTCTTACAGAGCTATGTTCCCATTGTGCAAACAGAAAGTGAGACAGAGGCTGAGTGAGTTTTGTTCACTTCTGTACAAAACACTAAGCAACTATGGTAGTTTAAGATATTGCTTGTCCCATCTGTTCTCCCTTCTCCTTTGCCAGAGATTGCTGCCAGCACTGCAGGAAAAGAGAGGTTTGGATCAAATGTGTGCTCATTCCTCAGCCACTGCACTTCATATTCCAGTTCTAGTGCAAACTTCAAGAGCCCTGAAGTTAATACATAGAGCTGCGAACTGCAATTGCTGTCATACAAGCAGGCTTTCTTTTTGCCATTCCTGCTGCTGGGAGAAATGAGACAGGGAACTCGTGGTGACATGTAAAACTGCCCCAACAATATTCATCAAAGCTTACCTTTGGGATTAAAGATCTAACTCAACAAATGGACAACTGTGACTCTCTCAAAGCCCAAGATTAAAATCCACAAAATCCTTGGCTGTCCATGAATCCACTTAATTTTCTATTTTTCTGGGTGTATAAGTTCTGGGATGCCCCGTATACACATCTTGATACAGGTAAACTACTTTGTTACAGACTTATCAGGATCTACAAAGTGTTCTCCTCTGTCATGCCTGGATCTTGTTCATGTAGATCTTATAGAGCACACTTATTAGAGTAAGGTCTGCACAAGCATGGGCAGGAAAGAATACAGTGCCTTTCATAACGTAGAGGATTTTGATACACCATAGGAGATTTTTATTCATCTTCTTTTTCCAGCTGAAGACTTAGAAAGTCCATCTCAATGTACCAGAATATCATAGTTTGTTCTGGTCTGGCAGATATCTCTCTGTCCTGCAGAGTTTTAATGGGACAGCCACCAGATGAAAGCAGCCTGTAAAAAGACAGGACACAATTCTTCAGCTTAGCTGACAGTGCATCATGAATCAGGGAGGGAGGCAAGTAGTAGGGGTTTAACATCTCCTCTCTCGGCTATTTGGGTATTTTATATTAGGATTTTACAGAACAAAATGAGTGCATTTTGTGAATTGAGTTGTCGCTTTCCCAAAGTCACAAGGAAAATCTGTGGTGGGCTTCAGCAGGAAGTCTCCCAGCTCAGCTAATGCCCCAACTGCTGGGTTGGGGCTTTTTTTCTGAGCATGTTTTTTAATATCTAGACTATTCAGAAACATCAGTATTTCTCCAGAGCATGGCCAGCATCTTCCAAGATAAAGCCCTTAATTCCTAAGGTGTAGCTAGAAAAGAAGGAAAAAACTAGCAGGTTGTTTGATTTTATCAAATTAGTATCAGGGCTAGCAGAAGACCCAAACTGTTGTCTCAGTCTTGCAAAATTATTTGTCCACCTGCAGGGCTAGTGATAACATTCCTAGTTGTTGAGAATCAGTCTGTCCTAAGTAAAGATAAAACTAGGATTTCTTACTTTTGCACCGAAAATTATAGAGTGAGTTTAAATGAAGGGGTGCAATTTTGAGCAAGGCAAAGGGAACAAACAGACACAGTTTGTTTCATTCTAGAAAGTAACACCAAGTCTATTTTTGGTATTTTGAGACCCTGCCTAAACTCATGTGGGAAGACTGCTGTATGTCTATGCATATGCATATTCCGTTTGGCAATACACTCCCTACGGCACGCAGCCACCTACTAAATAATAGAACTTAAAAATGGAAAATCAAATGACAGAAAAAGCTATTTCCAGGTATTTAATCAAAGGGAGGATCAGAGTACAAAGCTCAAGACAGGCCCAGCACACAACTCTGGCTGAACTGTCACTCCGCAGCGCGTTTCAAACATCTGCATTACTTTGACTGAAATACCATGAATAATTTATAATGGAATAAAGAATTTAAGAAAAATAGATTTTAAAAAAATTAAAATCCCACAGTAATCACCTGGCTTCATGTTTATTAGTGAGGTGCTCTGGGGTAGAAAAAAATCATTGATTTTATGAACCTTTGGGGAGGTTTCTTTTTAAAAATTAACATTTCAGCTTGATATTATTTTAGTATTTACCACTCGGTATTGTCTTAGATGTCATCTTGGCAAAGGGCTCCTAAACAACTGCCACTTTTAGCACTGCTGCCAAAAGGCCCCCTTTCACAATAAAGCATGCTGTGCTTTGGCAGGAAATCAATAAAGTGAAAATCTGTTCTCATCATCCATACATTTACCATCACAATCAACAATCAAAGGCAAGACCTGGGTTCTTTATCCACAGGCTCCAGCCTCCCAATTTTCTGCTATGAAAGGCAGCATAAATTAGAACCCTTGGTTCCTGTTAGCTGGGCTTAATGGGTATGATTTATGAACCATTAAATGAGGTTATGTAAATTGATCCTTAGCAGAATGCTAGCACACAGGTGACAGGTGCAGTACATTTGAATGATGAGTCCACAAGGGTTCTGTACAAATCAGATTTCAGTGACATTCAGTTTTAGGAAGGAGAAATATGTTGTCAACAAGGAAGTGATTTAAATAGTGCCCTGGGTTTGTCAGCAATTATGCTTTTCTTCTTAATTGCTGCAAACTATATAAATTCTAATAGGAAATAAATTACTGATTTACCAGTTAATGACAAGGGGGTATAGACAAGAATGGTTTAAACATTAAAAAAAAAATTGCCTTTTGAGGCCATATTCAGTGATGATTTCATTTAAGCAGTTAAAGTTAGCAGATGCTTTAAAGTCACGCAATAAACTTTGACATGAGCTAAGTAAAATTGTTTTTATTGCTAAGCTAAAGGAAACTGGGTTTGTGCTACAGCAAGGGATGTTCTTAAAAGGATAAAATCATGCACTTGCATAGAAATAAGGCTAAATTTTGTTTGTTATTTTTTGCTTGTTTGTTGCCTTAATAACCTTTTCAAAAATTAGATCAAATTTCTTTAAATAGATTTAAAGAAATCTGGCTCACCCTGGCAGGGTTGTTATACTAATAGTGAAAATGATTGCACCTAGTGATCTGATGTTTGACTCATTTCCTTCTCACTATTGCCCAAAGTGACCGTAAGGATTGACTGACTGCCTTATAATGTTTTGATAGGGAAAAAATGGGTTTGCTGTTGTAATACATTTAAATCAGTACCATCAGTGCTCAGGCTGCCTTGGTCTGGGTGGGAGGGCTCCTGGAGATATAGATGTATTTATGTGATATTTAAGTTCTGCTTTTCCCTAGTCTGCTTAATAGTATGTTCCAACCAGTGGCCTGGCACACCTCTGCTTAGTGAATGTTTGCATCCTTCTCTGCAATGAAATGAAAGAGCGATAGGAATGAAATAGTGTAGATAAGTTTGTATGTAACTTAAAGCTTTGAGGACAGCAGTTCTGGAGGGGACATTGTGTAGGAGGGTATTAAAAATACATAGGATAGCAGGATGGTGTGAAAATACTTTCAGAGGCTCAGCCATGTTAGATCATTTCCAGTTGTTGAAGAAAATACAGAAGATGAGAGTGAACCAGAAAAAAAAAAAAAACCCAAACAAAAAAAAAAACCAAAACAAAAAAACCCAAGCCACCAGTAAGATGAGAAGTCTGCTGAGATCTAAGCCAAATGGAACAAACTCAAGATATTAACACGTGTATGTCTATTTTTACCAGCATGTTCATTGGCTGTATGTTTTCCACTTTTTTTTCCCCAATTCAGTGAAGTTTGTTCAAGCAACAAGCATCAGTTGCTAATTGAATTAGCCTCTCCTATTGTGTTTTACTTCAATGGAGATTCCCTTCAAGGTTCAGCTGCTTACTCATTGCATTGTTCTGCTCAATGCTCATATGTTGTTCGCTGCAATACTTCCCCTTTCACAGAAGCTGTCACTTTTATTTCTATGAAGAGGATCAACAGGAGTGAGTCCAGAGTGTGTAGTGCTTTTAGGGGCACAGAATGCAAATTAAAAGAATCAAAGTTGCAATGTGGGTAATGCAGAAAAAGCATGATGCAGTTTCGTTGGTGAGGAGATGAAGTGCTGGGTTTTACTTCAGGTATTAAGGAAGAATTCCACAGCATTCCTATCAATATTATAGGACAAAAATGCCTCAAAAGAATGCAAAGGCTAAGGAAAACCTCACCGTGCTTGTCTATGCAAACCTCTATGTCTATGCAAACCCTTCAGTATCTTCTGTGGATTACAAAACAGCCTTCATCATACAGGGTCTTTTGGTGCTTTGGAAGGTCCTGCACCTACAGAAGGAACAGTATAATCAAAGACAAGTTGTTTAGTTTTAAAGGTATTAACTTGATCTAATCAAAGTTATCCTGTCCCAACACACAGTTTGCCTTAGGTTGCTACCTTTAAATCATCATTGCAGCCACAACCCTGTAACTCCAGTCACTGACTTCTCCAGTCATAATCGACTTTGAGAATTCCTGAGTTGGATGCGATTTCACTGTTTATTAAATGCCAATAGATTTGTCTTCCACAAAATTGTCCCATCTCGTCTTGAACCCACATAAATTTTAGCAGAACATTCCAGATGGCAGCTCCTCTCTTTTTGTTTGTTTTGAACCTGCACCTGTGTGCAGAAAAGTGAGTCTTAGGAAAGAGCATGACGAATGGTTAAGCACTGGACTAGAATGAGGATTTTAGTTTCTGGCACCTTATACTTTACATTTTAATACAAACCAGTTTCCATGTAAAGTACAGAGACAATCCCAGATGTGTGATATCTATTTATCTATCAAGACATGAGATATTCTGAACATCTCTCTCTATAAAATGCCCTAAGGGAATTCTATTTACATTCCCTCTGGCTTTCACTGACTGAAGGAGCATAGCTCCAATAACGGGCTATTGCAAGAAAGGTGGAAGTGTCTCTTCCTCTTCCTGCTGAAAACAGAAAAAAAGTGGTCACCACAACTTTTGTAGAGGTCTCCAGTCACCTGTTCTCTGGCAAAGTCTTTTGGTATCCCATGGAAACTGAGGCTGGGATGTGGGGTGAATTTGCTCAGATCTGCCAGAACTGGGCAGTTCTGGCCACGTAGAAGTGCCTGTGTTTGCACCTGGGAACATCACAGTTACAGCAGAAGGTGCTTGTGGAGATTAGTCATTTTCAGCATTTACTTGCCTCCAGGAGCTGTCATAAATTCAACTTTGGGCAGAAAGGGGCTTGTGGCCTTTCCTGGAAGTGCCTAGAGCCATGTAGTATACTACAGTGGATCTCAGTGGAAAGATCCCTGAGGTAGCCAATACTGGCCTGACCTAGTACATCTACACAATACAGAACAGCTCTATGTGGACTCAGAAGCTCAGATTTGAATGTAGGCTGGTTGTGCTGGTGCAGTGCAGTGACACAAGGAAGCCAGGACCATGTACTAACACTACTGTAGCCACAGAAGCTAAATCCTGCAGACTCAGCCCAGAGGTCTTTCCATCATGATAGTGGGAGAAGCATCTGATTTAAGTCCCTTTTAAGCCTAGGTCAGTGTTCTTTTAAACCTAGTTCAGAGTTCTTCAGGAACACTAGGACCTGTGCTGCACCTTCCCCGGGGGATGACATCCTTTCTGTGTTCCAGACAAGCAAGCAAAAGGCAAGGAAAACGCATCCTGTGGGTACAGCATGATTGTTCAGGTAAGGGAATGTGTCAATGACTCTGCTTACAGAAGTTCTCTTTCAGACCAGATTTATGGTTATAAAGCAAGGCTAGGAAAGGGATTGATGCACATCCCTCCCTCCTTTCTCTCTGCAAAGTGTTCTCCAGTATAAAAGCACTTTGAAATTCCATAATGCAGACATAGGCATTGATGTTAAAGCTCGAATTTGCAGTGAAAAGTAAATGTGAGTGGCTTGTTTGAAGGACTAAGGACCTAAGTTTATTATACCTTAACTTCTCAAGGCACTTAATTTTCACAGTAGGGCTTCCAAGGGCTGTAAGATGCATAGGTCAGAGCTTCACACCAGTGAAGCACAAACATGATATTTGAAAAGTAACAGAGTAAGAATAGTGGCCTTTTGTGAAATTGGTGGCTTGTGAGTTCTCAGCATCACACAGGAACTTTGGAATAAGAAGTGGTTTGTCAGGACAGTGTTTCATTGCTTTAGTTGTTAGGGCACTCTATGTCCCTTCCTGCAATTTCCTTTCTCACCAAGAACATGCTTTCTCAGGTTTCAGCAATCAATGAGGAAGGTTCACTAGGTAGTATATATGCTGAAGCACATAACATGGATTCATCCTCACACTAGTCCAGTGTTATTAGAACAGGGTCGTTTCTCGTGAGGAGAAAGCTTACAAAAACATGGAATTAAAGAGTCTATTATTATACTCTTAACAATACAGGCAGTCTTAATTCTGGTAATTCTTACTTTGAGTGTTTGACTATATGACCTTTATACAACTCTTTATATATTCTTTAAAAATTTGCTGTTTAAAATTATATTTTAGTCTTTGGAAAAACAAACTTTTCATCACATGTCATTGCATGACCCCACAGAGAATAGGTTCTTCAGTAGAAATATTCTGAAATATTTGGGGCCACAGAACCTTTTGGAGCTGATTGAAAGGTGGATGAGAAGATCGTAAGAAGTTCTAGTCCTCTGGGCTCCATCTCACACAGACAGCTTTATCATGCCCCCAGATTCTTCCTCTTTTGTGGTCCTTACTGTCTCATCCTCAGTGCATGACAACCACCACTACTCCCATCCTCCCATCTCCAGTTTCTGCCCCACTCCCAGCTTCTTCCTGTTCTCCAGTTCCTCTCCCTTTATCCACCCTACTTTATTATTTATGTTGCCATGACATACCTACTCTGCAACACCCTGGAAATCCCTGGGGTTTCCTGCCCTCAGTTGAAGCAGCAACCATGGGAACAGACACATCTCTCAGCCTCCTCCAACTCTGCCCCAAGTTTACTGAAGAGAACATCTAGATTGGTATAGCTTAGAAATTCCCCAAAAGTCACAGGGCACTTTTACTATGAGGCAGAGGGTACAGAAATCCTAAGGCCCCATCTTCAACTCAGTCTTTCACAGCATAGAGGATTATTGTCACAGAGTTGGCATCCTAGATCCTGGGCATTTCTGTTGGAGTCAGGACTCGTAGGTCTCCTCACAAGGCAAATCCAATTTCATTGATTGGAGACACTGCAGAAGTTTTCCTTCTCTGGCAGAGAGCCAGGAAAACTGACACAGTTTGTCAAAATTGCTGCATGAATACAACAAAGAAAAAAAATATCTTACCTTAAATTTAATTGCCTAAAACGCCTTCAGCTTTCTCTTCTGAATTATTTCCATTTACTCTGCTCTGGGCACAACATTGTCTCCCACGGTGAGGGCCACAAACTAGGTCTCCACAAAAGATGAAGGATAGGCTGAGGCAGAAATCAGGCTGCTGTGAAACCGTTACAGTGGGAGCATTTCAGCATGGTTATGGGAGAGCAGGAGATCAGGCCCATTGTCTCAAGTACCATTAACTGGCTTTTCTCAAGAACTGATTGTAGTCTGGAGTAAGTATCCATTTAGCTTCTCTCTGACTTTTGTCTCCCCATATCTGTTTCTCTTCTTATTCCAAATGATTCATGGAAGAATCTATTTGGAGAGAAGAGGTTCAGGTAGGAAGGGAGAAAACCCTTCAAAAATCACTTTCTAAACTGCTTGTCCCCATCTTGGCTTTTTCGATAGTTTTTTCTCTCTTCTGCTCTATGAAGTAATAGAGGAAGAGGAAGCATATCCATATTGGTTATTAGCATGTATTTAACCACTAGTAGCATTCACTGAAAGGATTTCAGGCCCTTCTGGTTTCATGACTTGTATAATTACATTATCTAGACGTATTACTGTTACAATATTTTATCATCATGGTTCATACAGGATAAATCCTTATATGAGAAAATGGTGGTAGACCTTAGAACTTTGCTGAGCTTTCGTTTTTCACCCTGCTAAAAATCATTACAAGGTCATAAGAATTTCCTTTAGCTATTTACTTCTTTATTAACAAGTTTTAGCAGTTTCCTGTTTTTTTTAATCTAATGGTCAAGTATGATGTAAAGCAATATGATGATGTTGTTACTTTTTCTTATAAATAAAAGGTCTAAAAAGGAAAAGTTTCTTCTTTCTTTCGCTAAGTGTTCTTGGTAATTTTTTGCTGTGAGACTACTCAATTAAAAAAAAAAACCCGAAGAACACAACAACAAAGTTTTGCCATGAAGAGTCATGATTTTCAGATATCTTAGGCAGCCCTTCAGCACTAGTCACATGGTATTCCCAGCAGTGCACACTATACCCAAAGTATGAATTCTTTATTTGCATGTTTAACGACCAGTTGTTTTCCTTCTCTTTTGGAGACCACATAAAGTGGGTGATATGCTCTTCTCCACTTCTTTGTACTCCTCATCACATGCCTTGACAAAACATATTTCAGAATTGTCCCAATTCTCCTTTTGGCACGAAACTCAAGTTGTTCCAGTTATTAGTGCCGTGCCTCCCACCCTCTTCTTCAGTAAAGGCAATACTGGGAGAAGAAGGCAAGAGTTGCAATGGGGACTGTGATCATGGCCTTCTGCTATTCATATCCCCTTTGGCACAGGACCGAATAACAATCCTTCATCCTTAATGAAACTCAGACTAGTAAAAAGCAAAAGGCAAATCCAGGAAAGATCAGTATCCATCTTCTGCACGTGAGGAAGTCTCTGTTCCTTAGAAGAAGTTCAGTAAATGATTCAAAGTCACGATCCTTTCCACTTTTCTGCAAATAGAGTTGAAAAGTTCAAGCTGAAATGCAAATTTCACTTCTATTTGGGTTTTTTACTGACAAGTTCAGAAAAGACCAGAAAGTCAAACTTAGAATAATTTATCAGAAAGTCGTTGTTGTAAGATCAATTTTATAAAATAAAAATAGTGATCTCAAAAAGCTGGAAGCATTTTTGATGAGAGCTTTTTCCGTCTGCATTTTTTTCCAGACATTTTTCATTAATTTCTTAATTTCTTTCTCCATCTGTCATTAGTTGTACAACCATTTTTTCACCTGTATTTGGCTTGATCCTTTTAATTTTGGTATTTTTTTAATTAATTGAGTTGACTAATACTAGTAGACTGGTTCCTGCCTAGCACTTGTCCCAATAAAAAGAGGTTCCGGCTTTATATTCCAGGACATTTGTAAATGATAACTTTTTGTGCTGTTTCCTTGAAAGTCTAGCATGGATAATATTGAAGGAAAATAACTCCTTTACAGCCTTATATTAGAAAGCAATGGCCTCTGTGAGTGGAATAAAGTTGCTCAGTAGGAAAATAACTTCCACCTAGTGGCTTTACAGAAAACTGCCATAAGAGTGAATTTCTTGCGAAACTCAAATTTCTATTTTAATGTAGTTTGGGGGTAATCCTACCACTACAACCCATATTCAGTTTTCAGTGAACTCAAATGCAATACCTTGACATATATAGTATTGCGTATATGTAACTTTAGTATCACCATGTGTGTGGATTTATCATAACATCAACATAATTTTGAAAAACTGTAGACTAAAATGTCTTATGATTTCTAATGGCAAACTGATTTTATTCCTGCTTTCCTATTTCACATTGAAGACATATTTAAACATCAGCTATACTAATATTCCCCTACCCACTTCAGGAAAAGCTCACTGTATTATCTCCGTACTTAAACTACCAGCTCATCAAAATTGTAGATGTAACAATTTGGGTAGTGTGGCTTAGTGGAATAGAAATGGCTTACAAGCCTGGTAGGATATGAATCCACTGTTTAATTTAGAAAGGAATTATTCAATAGTTTAGTATTATACCTCTGATGGAGCTGAATGAAGAAAAACTGGAAATGAAAACTCAATAAATTATTTCTCATGCCCTTGAAACAATAACTATTCTGAATCAGCGATTTTAATACTAATTCACATGAGCTGAGAATCTGGTCACTAGGCTACTCTGAAGATTTTTTATTTTCTGGAACACAATGATTAAGAAATTAATTTTAAATTCAGGCAGACGGAGATGAGTTTCTGTACTATGCAATTAGGGTTACATAGCATTCATGTTCAGTATCAAGAATATATGTATTGGTTGAAAAAAGGACTCTGATAAAGAATTTTGATGGGACTCATTAAATTGGTAGCTATGGGCTAAATTCTCAAACATAATCCAAACTTCTGCTTTTGTGACAGTAAATTTTTCCAAGCAAAATAATCAGTAGAAATATTTAATATAGCAAACCTATTCCTTAGACTCCAAGAAGCTCATAATAAGCTGTGGTGAAATTCACCTTATGGTCTTTAAGTGTCTAAGCTAGGATAAATGCAAAAAGCAAACAAGCAGAAAAAAAAATCATAACAATTAAAGTGACTTTTGGATTTTTTTTCTTTTCAACCATCTAAAGTATCTGCTAATATAAAGAAGGGAATTAACCGTTTTCCTGCTGCTTCCTCCTTCATGTAGCCACATATCTTTTAGATAGCCACATATCTTTTTGCGAAATTATTAGAAGGTGAAGGTAGGAAATTATTTGCATACATCTGGAAAATTATGCAAGATGCAGAACAAGAAGATTGTGCTTTTTAAGTGAACAACAATTCTCTAAACTATTAACACACATATTTAATTCATTTACTGTACTTCTGCCAACATATATATATTTATAGTTCTGCAGAAGTGTTAATCTCTCAATATTATCAATAGAATGTGCAATGTACTTGTAACATTATCTTAAGCTAGCTGAATGCTCTGTGTATATCTACTGTAAACTCTGATTACATTCACTGTACTTGGGGTTTTGCCAAAGGGAAGAAGGAGCAGAGTCAGGGCAGTTGAACTCAGTTAAAATATTTCAACTGCCGTTGTAAGTGGTCCTATTGTATTCTGCAGTCACAATGCTTATCCTAGATAGAAAAGTTCCATTTCTATTTAGCTTTGTGTGAAATGGGTAAAAACTGAGCTTGGAATCAACCGGCTTTGTGCAAACTTTGATTAACTCATTCAGTCTGGTGCTTGAGAGTCAGGGGGGTGGAAATATTTCTTGCATGTGCATGAGTGGTTAAACTAATGAATTAAGCTAAATTAACATTATATTGAATTAGGTGATTACTATATGGTAATTTTCATTAGTATGGATATTTTCAGTGGAGTTTTTAGTAATTTTTCTTTACATCATCCCTCATGATATATAATATTTAAGCCATTATCTGCCAAGCCGTGCACTATGTGGACTAAGTCAGTTCCATTACACGAAGTGTAACCGTATGATGTGACAAGAATGAGGCTTAAAGTGTATGATGGGGGATTCACAAAGGCAGGCAGCCTTCCTGAACCCCGGCCGTGGCCTCTTTGAAGCTCAATGACCTCTAAATGTGGTAGGAATTCTCTTTAGAGTGCTTTAAAGGGTGGTGAGATACTATTCCTCTCTTTCAAATCAGCAAGAAACAGGAGGTTGCCCAAGTGGATCCAGGAGTGGTGGAAGAGGAGATGCAAGCCCCTAAATCAGCATCTGCCTTTAGTCTTCTTGCCCTCTGAGGCTGTGATCTTTCAAAACCTTCCAATTTTATTTTGATGCTGTGTAGTGAGGTGTCAGGAACAGTTTGAGAATTACAGTGCACCCATTTCTATCCGTCTTAAGTTTTCATGATGGCTCAGAAGCAGAATGGCAGTACTTGCATATTTACTATAATGGGTATATATTTATTCAGGCTAGTGAATTGCAATTAATGTTGTTTATGGAAGGCAAAATTAAACAATTAAGCAATCAAATATACTGTACAAAATCACCAGAGAACATTACAAGAAAAAAAAAAAAGTCAAAAGGCATATCACTCCTTGACTTTGTTCCCAAGATTTTAAATTCTATTTTGAAATAAAGGAAACCCAAACAACCACAGCACATAGAAGTTTCTAGTCAAATAATTTGATAGTTGTGGGAGATTTTTAACATCATAACATGGAATTAAACTTCTTTCATTACAAGCAATTCTCCGTACAGTGAACTGATATATTTCATATCACAATTTTAGAGGACTTCAGAGAAAATAAAACCCACACCTTCCCACATCCTCCAAATCAAGTAAAGAGAACACTGCATAATCCATGAATGCTCTATTAAAGCTGTCAGAAAATGCATCTGGAAACATCTGGCTAGAAAGCTGGAAAATGAAGGAAGTTGAATGTACACGCATACGGAATTGTGAGAGAGTCTGACACCCTGCTGCCAAGCACTAATCCTGCCACAAGCCCAGCATCTTGTCCAGGAAGAAAGGCAGTAACTAAATATCTAGGGAAAGAATATTCTAAAATATTTCTGTGATGGTTATTTGCACAGTAGATATGGAAGGAAGCTGATTTTTTTTCCCATGGGAAAATTGCTGGAACTTAAAAGATATTTCTTGGTCTAAAAATGAATACATGTTTGTTAATTTTTGCATTTTATCAAAATCCAGACACATCCATCCCCTTTCTGTCCTCTCTTTTTTTTTTTTTTTGACAGTAAAATACAAACATTGTTTGAGTTACATACAAAGAAATCATTCTGTTATTGCCTAAAAAAAAAAATTTTTTTTATTTCTTCAAAAGAATCCTTGCTAGTGATGGTTTTCAAAAAGGCTACATTTTGACAACAAACAGATTGCAAAATCACTTCATTTGAAAAAAGTTGCTATGTGGTCAAAATATGCTTATTTATTACTTTTCATATGATGTAAATAAACACCAACATTTCCACCCACGCAAAGCTGGTCCGGTTTCTGAATATTTACTGGTGGAAGGGATGTGAAAAGAAGGCGGCCACCTCAATACTTGGGGGAGTGTGCACATACATGCGTGTGTGTGTGCATGTGTCTAGGGGGGACTGATCCCTGCCTGTAGGGGGGAATATAAATGTTTTATGGTATATTTTACAAAGGGGAAACACAGACATTTTTTAATTTATTACCAAAAATACCTAACAATCACTACAGCACTCCACTATATTGCATCACCAGCCAGACTGTAGGATTGATTTATAAACCCACTGCAGGAAGTACACTGACAGAGACAGATGGCCTTCAAGACCATATAATAGGAAAGCTAGCCGTAATGCTGGCTCTTTCCTTCAAAACTCAGTTCCTCCTGTTGTCGCCAGTCAGGTCGAAGTACTTTGTATTTACAGCTTAAAACTCTAAAATGAATTAGTTTATACCAGCATAATATCATGACAGTAGGATATGAAGGCTAGAAGATTTAGTCGCTTCGATGCAAGTAAGGAAAGCTTTTATTTTTTAATTTCTACCACTCAGTGCACTGCGTCAAACAATCAGTTTTAATATCTTTAGGGTTAAGTGCACTCTTGTAATTTAGAATTAAATTATTTTTATTAAGCACTTTTACTGAATATCTACAAGCTTTACAACTCCACTGATTAAGGATCTGATAGTGACTGGTAAAGCAGTCACCTCCATGAATTAGGGAAGCATTAGTGAATGCACTCTCTCCATGGCCCTTCGTGCTTAGGGAGTATTTCAAAATAAGTGCAATTTCTGTAAAAAGTAGCCATAAAACTGCAAATGAAACAAAGTAGAAAATTTCTGAAACCTGGTGTCTGCATTGCACAGTGCCATCTTTTAACAGGTTAAGGCATTTTTCTAGAGTGAGGACAGATCAGATAAAATTCCCCTGGGGTGAAAATTCGCGTGCAGAGTTTCTAAAATATTGTCCTGTGACACTGAAACATTTAAATGAAAAGCTAGCTGGGAATATCCAAGGTGTAATGGCTATTTTGCCACTAATGATCCAGATATGAGGGAGGCCTGGCCAAATGTCCTGAGCACGGTTCTGGGACATCGGAATGCCTCCTGCGTGCTGATAGTAACCTCCTCTGTGAGCTTGCACAAGCTCCTTTATTTTCAGAGATGTTGCTCCCTCTGCACTCTCATTAACTTCAATGGGAGCCAAGAATGTGCAGCACCTTTGAAAATCAAGCGGCTAAACTCACAGCTTCAGTTTCCCCATCTATAAAATGAGGCTAAACCTTTCTTATCAGCCTCATAGAGCTGTTGTGAAGATTAATTAGATAATGACTGCAAAGCCCTTTGAACACAGAAAGTGCTAAGAATTGTTGTTACCAAATGATGGCAAAGATTGGGCTATTCTTCATTGCTGTCAAATAATAATAAAGAGATGTGCTAGTCTAAGGAAAGGAGAGGTGGGAAATAAAGGGCAATAATGGCTGCTGTTGTTTGCGCATATGGTACTGAATAATCTTTGCAAGAAGAAGCCAATCTTGTGAAAAGCTATCTACTGTAATGGTGCTAGGGTTATTGACAGGTCTGGCTATAAGTGCAGGTTCCATTAGATACATCAGCCGCAATGTATTCGCGGCAAATCTCACTGATGATTGCCCTCCTGCAGAGGGAGAGATAAGACAAACTATGATTGAAGCAAAAATGTAAACAGTTAAAAAAAGAAATAGAAGTCAACCACTGCTCTCCCACAGGGGCAAGGACCAAGGATTGTTGCACCTGTGAAGCAGTAATAACATCAAATGTTAATGTGATATGTGATTGTAGCACAGATACTGCTTCAAGCTCTCGCTGAAGAATTTATGTTGTTTAGTATTTTTATATGTATATTAAGTGAAGTGCACTTTCCTAGTCTGGGGCAGTGCAGGGCACAATACTGGCAAACTGAAGGGGTTTCACATGAGTCAAGTTAACGACAGCATTCTTTGGCGTCACAAGTTGTAGCTTGTGCTTTTTACAGGTCTCCAGCAAAAGCCTCTGAACTAATACTGACCCTCTTAATCTCAGGGTTGTTTTATGAAGTATACGTGATACAGTTTTCTCTTTTGTATTTGGAGTTTATATTAGACCCATTACAGTAGAAACACATTAATTCATATCAAAGCATGACACAAATACTTCTCTTTGGCAACTGGAAAGAAACCGAGCGATACCTCAGTGATAAAAAAGTACCTCCTATTTTCCTAGTGATAGGGAATGTTAACAGTAAACACTAACATTAAACCATTTTCAGATCTGAAGGGTGGCATAATATGCATCCCAGAGGGCATACTTTAAAGCGACTGGCCAAAGAAGCATGCTAAGGTTGATTTGTGTGCATGGCTTAAGAAACAATGTGGTTCGTGTGGCTGCCCCTCCAGCTGGCCATTAGTTGTCCTTTCCTTCTCCACCATTTTCCCCCACCTCCAAATCATTTTCACCCTTTGGGTTAGTTGCAGTCACATTTGGCAGAGGCATAGACATAGCAAACAGAATTAATTTCCTCCACACTTAATTGAAAAAAAAAAAAATAAATAAAAGCTGTCTGGCCAGAAGAGAAAGACTATTCATGCCACAGAGGAGAATTCATTGTCCGTTGCACTTGGCAGCAGCCAGATCATTCAGTGATGACACACGTACTAGCCAGCTAGCCAGCATGTCTTTGCCAGATGTTCTCTACAGAGGTAGAGAACATGGAAAAAAGAATACAGAGGGCCTGGGGAACACGGAACTTTTGTTGTACTGGACGTAACCGGAGATGGAAGGGAGCTGGAGACAGGGAGAGCAGTATCAGAGGTCAAAGACACAAGAAGGAGTGGTGTGGGGAGTTAGGTGCTGTTGAGGGAAAGGAGCTACAGACATGGAGAGGAGGACATGGCAGAACCTTGTTGGGAAAGATTTAAAAGACATGGAGAGAGCTGGGATTACCGTACAATAACCTCTTAAAAGTACTGTAATGCTATCAAAGTTTCAGGGCTCTGGAAAACAACTAACACATTGGATTTTTATTTTATTTTTATTTAATTTAAGTGCATAAATCAGAGTAAGTAAAAATCTAGCAACCTTATATTCATTCCAAACAAAATACTAGGATATAAAACAGAATGGAATCTAATCAGTAAGTTTATAAAGACAGTAGCGTAATCCATTTCAGTGAATGAGTTTTCATGGAAAATTAGTGATAGAACTGATTAAGCCTTTTGATGAAATGAAAAGGTTCTGTTGCTAAAGGATTTTGCTTAATATAACTGAGCTGAGATATTTTACCCTGTACTCTGACCTTCTGGTTAAAAGTGACACAACATAAAATCTGTGTGGCATAGTTTAACTGGCATGAAAAGGCTGATACAGCTAAAAACTAATTGCACAGAGGGCATCATTATATAACGGGGTTCCACATAGATCTATTTTAGTTCAGTGCTATTCAATATCTTTATCAATGAGATGGAAGAAAATAGAAACTTGTTGTTGGTAAAGGCTGCAGATGCCATATTCATATATAAGAAGTTAGTACGTGACCTGATTTTTAGAGGCACTAAGCATATTTAGGCAATGAAAAAGGAGGATTTTGGCTTAGAAGCTAAAACCACAGATATGTAGCTATTGCAGTGCCAAGCTTTTAAGCACTTACTCGTCTCAAAATGTGCCTCATAACAGACAGTAAGAGAGAGATGCCCAAACTAGCCAGTATAGAATGACCCCGTTCTTCAATGCTTAGGCACCTATTTCTGACCTGTCAGATCAGAAGGGAACTGCTTCATTTCAAAACCCTCACACCGAATTAAGCAATTAATTGCTGTTTCACACAACCAAGGGTCTAGCAGTGAGAGTGCTCACTGAGCTATGTGGGATAGTAGGGCTGAACATCCCTCTGGTGTGAGCAAGTAAACAGGTCCACCTCTCAAGTTCTAAGAAGGTGTCTTCACCTACAAGTTGTTTCAGATGGAGGTGCTTTTCATTCCTCCTGTTTAAGGTGAGGCACAATATAGAAGAGCTAGAAAAACACCACATATGCTCAGACAAGCATTAGATGATGTATTAGCTACCACCTCTTCGGCACTCACCAGCTGATGGTAAGAAACAGATGACCACAACCTTAAAATAAAATTATCCCACGCCATCACACTTGCTTTTGAGGCAAAATCCAAGGCAAAATTATAAATGTACATAGATATGCTGGTAGATTCTCTGTTTCTATGCATGTATATGTATAAAAAAAAAACCCAAAAGCATCAGGATCCTGCTCCTTTATGGCCTATGTAGGAACCTGATCATTGAGAACCACCAGCACTGTTGCACTTCACATTAAGCTTTGTTTTCCATGGAAACAAACATAGAGCAGGAAGACAGACAAAGATGGTATGTCTCAACCTGAATTATGCTTCTACTTCCATATCTGTATCAGAGGATAGAGAAGTATTCCCAGATCTTGCAGCTTAAACACAGAGAACAGAAGTTCCTCCTCAGTCTTCTCTGCCTCTCGCTATCCTACATATTCTAATATGTCTCCCTTTTTAAATTTCCTCTTTCAGGTAATGAATCCCAGATTTTTCTATCTCCATAAAACTTTCTCTAGGTCTAGGAGTAAAGCAAAGGCCTGGCATAGCCATTGCTCCAGGCAGCAGATGTAAATGTCCTGGAGTGAGAGAATGAAAAAAAATAATCCAAAAGCATTTTTATAAATCCTGATAATTAAGTTGGTGATAATAGAAAAGGACAACAACCCTTAATTTGTCCAAATTACAAGTACCTAGGGACAGACCATCCTGAACCACAAATTTATTATAGTGACCCTGGGCAGCTCACTCCCCAGACGTACTCCTTTTTTTGGTCTCACTGCTGGAAGTACTAATAAGAGTGCCACATGCAGGTGTATTTTCTATGAAGTAGACCATTACCAGCAAAAAGTAAAGTAAACTATCAATTCACTTAATCTTGAATACCCATGAGCATTCAGATGGTGCCCCTTCTGAGCACTGATGGCTCCATTTGAATATCTGCAATGCTTGTGACCTGCATTCCAGGTTGTGACTATCTGACCAGGTGGCCAAAAAAGCTGGCTGAACTCCTCTGTGGGGGCTGCTGCCCTGCAGGTCAGAGCCCCTCTGTGCTCTCAAAGCGAGCCAGCAAGACTGGCAGCTTGTCTTACCTTAAGCTGGCTTATTTAGAAGTTTTGGGGTATCTCAAGTGATTTCAGCTGCTGTTTTCAGGGCCATTTTATGGCCCCTGTTGTTTTGTTGTAGAGCAAAACAATCCTGTCCATGTTCAGAGTATGTTCTTTTATTTATACTTGTCCTTACTTTTTCTAACTTCTAAACCAAACTGTCTTAATGTCCTTCTGCAATTACAAAATCCCACAGTAACTGTTTAGTTAAAGTGTGCCTTCTTTGTGTAGGGACTGCTCTATGCCATGTCTGGGCTGCAGTGCAGGGTGAGATATCTGAACTGGCCTTAAATGACTTAGATGCAGTCTAGCCATTCCAGCACAGCTGTCAGCTTGGATCGATTTTCCCTTCCAAAAAAATGCTGCCATCAGTAGGAACGCTTTGTGGCTGAGCTCTCTTGATCCCCCACTACAATCGCAGCAGGGGATCTAGCCTATTTATATTCTTCAGCAGACAGCAAGGAAAGAGTGCTCCTGAACTGGGAATTGGTGTGCACCCCATTCCTGCTGTATCTCTAATGTCAGAGGGCGTTGGGCTGTTCTCTGAAAAAGCTCCTCATCCGAAAGACCAGCATGCAAGGATGCACTGCGGCAAACAACTACACTCTGGTGAGCCCCGGCAAAATTCAGGCCCTGTACAGCCCCAGCAAAATTCAGGCCTTTTGTCAGAAATTGTGGAGTTTATTTCAGTTTCACCTAATGTGATTTTCTGCCACTTTACATGTTTAAATACTTCTTCAACACGGAATGGAGTCCTCCCCAGCAAAGGTAATTAGTAGCTATCAGTGTGCAATACGGAAATGTTTTTCTTATTTTGCTCCTACAAAGAGAGCACACTGTGTATCGCATTAACACTGTCTGATAGCAACAGATGACAGCTATAAAAAATCCCACAAGAAAATTAACAGTAATGTTTCAAAAATCATCACTAAGGACCTGATCGTGCTAATTGATGTTTAGGATGAGTCATCCAATTAGTTCTTTGAAATAGGACTGGCTGCTGTTCATACATTATTGAGATTGCTATGTTGTAGACCTTTGACAGTATCAAGCAGTCAATGAATGCAAATTAATGACCATTGACCCACAGATGCAGAAACAATTACATCTATGTTACCTTGCGTCAGCATCCCGGGGGGTTCCTCACACACTGCCTACACTGCCTAGCCACTAACTGTCCCTCAGGGTGCACTTTGAGGTCTTCAACTGATAACAAGCAGGGAGCCTCAGAGTACCCAATCTGCAGAGTATTATGGATATCTGGATGGTCTACAGAAAACCAACTACACCCGGTCCTACAAAATCATGAGGCTGGTCCAAACTGCGCTTCACACTACCTCAAATGTCCTCTGCCACTGTGCAAAACAAGTGCAAAGGTGTTTAAACTTAATGGTGTCACATGGCTGAGACAGGGACAACAGAACTCATGCTAGTAGAAGGCTCATAGGCTTTCCAAATGGAAGTTGGATGGAGGAGACTACAGATTTGAAAACAGTTCTCATTGCAGAGATCATTGCCGGTTCTGGCAAGTCAGTGTGCAGGTGACAACTGTGAGAGATGCTTCAAGCAGGACTAAAGAGGCAGTTATGTACAAGAAGACGGTACAGTGTTATCCACTGAAGAAAGAGGAAAGCATCAAAGACTATCGACACAGATATCCTCTTAGAAGGGTTGTAAGCGGAATATTCAACATTCATGCAATGCAGACCTCATTACAAGTGGACCCAGAGAAGCCTCCATTGTCAAGGGTCACTACACAGCTACATCCAAGGGGCAAAACATAGGATCACAGCCAGCAAGGGGGCCAGCACTGCATTTCTGCATTCGCTGCCACAGACCAGGAGCCTCTCTGTGCCTGAAAAAGGAGGGAAGAAAAATGTTGAGTGCAGCAATGAAGCAATGAAGGGGAGCAAGATGGAAGTAGATAAGAAACTAAGAAAGTGTCTTGTAGAGAGATGCTGGAAGCTGGTAGGTGGGGGGCAGGCAGTTGCATGCTTCCTCATACATTTTCTTTGTGCTTATGTGAAGTGGATGACTGTTGCTTTAAATCCTATATGCTGTTTCCCTTCAAAAAAAGAATTGAGAAGAAATGTGCATAATTATACACAGAATATTAATGTTCTTCCTGGTGATCTACAAGTCTAGCATATTCATCACACTGGAACTGTGCTCAAAAGTATTTTCATCTGATTAAAACTGCTGATTCATCGATGCATGTAGTCCTTTGCTAATAGTATGTATATAAATGGCTCTTAACAACTTGCACATCAGTCATTCTTCATTTTTCATTGTTATTTGATTTTTCTTGGACACCGAGTGCAACACTGAACTTTTATGATTTGATATAGCTTTTTGTACAGGTAAGATGCAGTGACCCGGGCTACAGATGGAAGAAGCTAGAAATCCTAACATCCGATTTTAGCTCTTGCCCCAGCTTCCCTTTTTGTAGCTTTGGATAAGTCACTCCAGTCATGCCTATGCTGGGGTCAATATTGCAGTCACCTTCAATCCTGGATGCATCAATTTTTAGGAATTGTGAATACTTAAACATGATCACCAGCTGTCTACTGGAATCTGCCACACTTCAAGGTGTGAAACTCACTCTGATGTTGCTCACTATGCCATGTCTTTCTACACTTTCTCAGAAATTCATGTTGGAAGATACTTATGGACTCTCACTAGGAATGTGGCAAGCTGCTTTTCCTCCCTTCTGACTCTTCCTGTACCTCCTTCCTTTCTTTACTATGTATAAATGTAAGCTCTCCTGGAGGAAGAGATAAGCCTGCCAAATGATTCAAAGCAGTGTCCCACAAGGAGACCAGGGACAAATCCTATGCTCTATGCTTGTGAAATAGCAATACAGTGCAAACAGCTTTGGTGTACACACAACACCCTGAAGATACATGATGCAAATGGGAAATATTGGCTCATGGGACTCAAAATGTTTGAGAATCATTTCAAAGCAAACTTTTAAATGTCTGTCATTTTAGACATATCCTTAAGGCGTATAACAGTCTCAATGCTACTCCTGTAAAAATCTTCAAATCAGCAACTTAGTCCCTTAGGTCAGAGATACTACTGGTTAAAATTCTTATTGCTTAAACATCTCTTTCCACATATGTTCACAAATGCTGAGCAGCAGAACACTAACCTCTTACCCACTTTCTCTTGTTCATATTGAGAAATTGGGCACATCCCACAGGCCTTTTAAAAGCCTGAATTAGTAGGTGTGCTCTGAGCATGTGAAGTGTTTATCTAGGAGACTGATTTTGTGTGAAACTGAGTGTTAGCCACTTATTTTATTAAAAATAAAGGCATGTACTGACTTGCTTTTTTGTACCATACCCTGGTGATCAGAGAGCACTTCTCCTGGGTTCAGTTCTCTCCTCAGGCTGTGAGAAAAACCAAGTTCAAACCCACAGCTCCCAACAGCTTCACTCTTTGGCTGAAATCTCTTGGGACAAACATTTTTCATTGGTTGTTGGAGCTGTTAAATAAAAGTCCTAAAATGTTTCCAGCCTTGTGAGCACTCAAGGCAATAGACTTTTTGATGATACTCACAGTCCCCAGCTCTTTCATCTCCTTTTTCTCAAAAAATAACTTTAGCAGTTCATTCCAGGAAAGGACGTGGAGTTCTTCAGCCTGTGTGGAGGGAAGCTTGTGAAGGGTTATTCAAACAGCTGGAATCTGGAAATCAGTCTTTCCTTTGTATTAGCTAGGCAGCTTCATG
This sequence comes from Pedionomus torquatus, assembly GCA_013398155.1. NCBI lineage: Eukaryota > Metazoa > Chordata > Aves > Charadriiformes > Pedionomidae > Pedionomus > Pedionomus torquatus. The sequence goes on from VZRU01008634.1 coordinate 81,146, forward strand.
CTCACCTGCTGTGAACGTTAATCAGAGTCAATAAACTCCTCCCATGTCTCGATCCTAGGTAATTAAAACTTGTAATGCTCAGTATTGTGATATCCAAGATTCTTTATGAATTTAATGACTAGAACAAAAGTTTCCATTCCGAATATGCAAATGTCTTCTTCAGTGCCTCTGAAAATTAGATCATGTATCTATCTAGTCAGTGCCTAATTTTACAGTTGATATTCAGAAATGTTTGCCCAACCTCTGTATTTTCTGGGTTTTTGTTTGTAAAAATGGAACATTAATACTTAATTGCTTCTCAAAACTTTGTGGGAATTAATGCTTCTAAAGCATTTCAAGAATGAAAAGGACCACACAAACTGACGACTACTGTAATTAAGTATGAATTATTTAAAATGAAAAATTTGTATTGCAAATGAAGTGCTGGAGCAATATATTGAACAAACCACCAAAAACCTCACAAAAATTACTAACCAAAACAGGCAGCTTAGACATCTTGCAGTACCACCTCTTAGCAAATTATTAAGCATTAACTGAGCTGTAGTAATTGACCATATGTGTGTGTAGCCTTATTTTGGTGGAAAGCATATTCACGTAACATATTTTAGCTTGCATTTGGTGCAGAGAGGAGTGTGCATATGGTCAGTCAGTTAACACTGACTTAATGAGGAGCCCTCACCAGTAGTTCCATAGCGACTGCCAGGGACTGACATCTGACTCTTACCCTGTGTCCTCTTTATGCAGTATCCAGATTTTTTTCTCTTCCAACGTTTGAAACATAGGCTCTGTGGGGCAGTAACCACTGTTTTATTACATGGACGTAGAACAGTTAGGCTTAAACTCCAGTGCTGGCATATGACCCAGTACAGAGAAATATAAATGATAGTACTACTAGTACTAAGCTTAACACACTTAGAAAGAAATATGGCACTTTGGGGTCTGTGTTAGCAAGCCATTGGCTTGTAGCTAGACCATACAAGCCATGACAACTACAAGTGTACTAGAAGCATTCCTAATACCCACCTTTTTATATAACATCATTGTACATGTCCTATATCTACATTTTTTCTGGCTATTTTTTACTTTACTTCTGAAGCACTTTAAATGAAATTCTATTTTAAATAGCAAGAATGTCTCTTTAACTCTCTGCTAGTTTCCTTTTAAAATCTGTTCTGTAAAGATTGTATTTCAGTTTATGAAACAATGTATTAAACAAGGTGATTTAGGTCTTTTCCTATTTGTAAAACAACACATAGTTTCAGGGACATTTGCTATAAATAACTATACGCAAGCAAGAACAGAATTCAAATATGCATTTATAGTAAATGCCTTAAGTGAGTAGTTTCTAGATGAAACACACACAACAGATTTGGTTTTGGGAAAGGGAAACTAATAATTCATCTGTAATAAGGTATAATAATATATTGACATTTAATAACAGAATTCCACTAATCAATAGTTATCATATTCAATATTTCCTTTAAAAAGTAGAGGTGTTGTTATTGCAAGTTTTGCAGACAGAGTCATTCTATTCAGAAAAAGAGCTGATGGCGGGAAAATGACCAACATAACGTCATTATTGAAGACAGACTCTGGGAACACTTCAGGAAATTATAGGCCATTTAGTTCGGATGCCTTTTGGGAGGAGGGAATCTTAAAAAGCATTTTTGGACATTAAATGGGTACCATTTAGAAAAGCACAGCTTGATGAAGGATAGCAAATATTGCCTCAGGAATGAAAGGTCATGCTCCACTACCTTCTGAATTTCTTTCAGGTTATACATAATCAAGGGAACAAATAGGCAGTGTGCAGTTGGTTTTTGTTTTCAGAGGGTACTCAGGAAAATTTTAAATCAAAGACTAATATAGTGTACTGTGATGTTGGTAAAGGAATAAAGTGAATAATTTTTCTTATAGGAAAAAATTATTATTCTGAAATAGATAGGAGTAGAGCAATACAGATATTAATGACAAGGCTTTGTACTTTCATTTTATATATATTTAGTCACAATAGTAATAACAAGATCAGACTATCCAAAATTACATAATTTAAGTATCAACAGAATGCTTAAGCATGTATATAACTCTAAGCAGACGCTGAAACAGTATTGTTAAAGTAAGTGGAATTACTCAGGTGCTTAAATGATTTATAGAGAATGGCATGCTCAGCATCTCCTAACATGACCTCACAGAATCCGGATTTGAAAAAAACTAAACCATTCGTATGAAAAAAAGAAGCAATTTCTGCAACATACTCACCAGGAAGCTAATCTGATAATTGCAAGACACAGTTTTTTAACCTTTCCCTTCGCAACACTTCCAAAATACTGAGATTTCCCTTATAAGATCCATCCAACATCATGATCCTGTCCTCTGTAATTTGTTGTGCCTTGGCTCAAAAAAGGTAATGTGCTCTAAAATACAAAAATGTGGTAGAATTAAGATTTAAAAAAAAAAAACAACCTGAAAATTTTGAATGTCTCAAAATTCTTGAAATTCTTAAGATAAACTGTATTTAATGTACCTAAGATTGATTGTACAGCACACTCAATAGAAAATTACTTTTATGATGTTGAATGATCAAATTTAGAAAGATATATAGATATTAATAAAATTTAGAGTTAAATTTAGATAAAATCTGCTCAGTAAATTCATTATTGCATCAATTTACATTAAACATACCACTACCACAAGACCTAAGTACATAATTACATAATTACATAATACATAATATAAACCAGAACAGATTTAGCTAAAAACTTCTCTATTTTTTGCTTTAATCCTTTTCTATTTCTTCCCCAATATCAGTAGCAGTTTGAGATTTCAACTTGAATGTCAAGCTTCATGCTGAAAATTGTTATTACAGAAAAAATCCTTCAAACTCAGACTGTATTTCTGGAAATATTATGACAAAACAGTGAATTAGTTTGCACAGCAGCATTTTGCCTTTCATTTTTCCCAAGACCTATGTAGACATCTGCTTGAGACACAAAAGTTATACTTAATGTATAATAAATGTGTTAACATCACATAACCCTTCAACTTCTTAGTTTTTTTGAGTGTCTGATAAGAGAAATTCTAACCAGGAAAAACAGGGGGGAGATTGAGAGGATGAAAAGAATGACAATATGTAGGAAGATTTTTTAAAATTATCCTTGATATAGCCTTAATCTGGGAATTCAAACATTCTCCAAATCATTTGCTAAAGACAGTGCTCCAAAAAAGAAGCACAAGAAGAATATAAGACAGAACTCTCTCCAAAAAGTGGTCTTGGACATACAAAATTGTTCTGAATAATAAGGAAGTGAAGAAAAAACTCATCCATTAATTAAAGGAAACAACACAATCTAATTGTGATTTATGATATATGCAGTTTGTAACAAGAAAGAATATCTTCTATAAGACAAATCAATGGATGTGGGAAAGGGGGACAAGCTTTCATGCAGTCATACCTCTGCAGGGGTAACAGTTCAGTGAGAAGAATGCTCCCCAAAGCTTGCCCCTCTTTTGTAACTGCACCATCTGATCTGATCTACCTCTTTCTCCACACCCCATATCTCTGCCTGTTCTTAGATCAAGAAGACTGGCAGAGGATGTTTAAATAGAGAAAAATGAATCTAAAAGGTATGTGCAGGATAAACCATATTTTTGGTCACTTTTCAAAGCCCTGCTTATTTGTACCCCCATTTTAAATATACCCTGAAATTATGAAGTTAGTGGAAATGTGAGTACTTGTGAAACAGTGCTCACAAGATGGTCATTATCTTCATGCAATACTACACTTTGTCACAGAATACAATAGAAAATATATAACAAAAAGTGATTTATTAGGTAGATGGTGCAAGGTGAATGGAATACCAGTTTATCTTGTGGGTGAATGGAGACTGCACAGTTTGAGTGGATTCTGGTGTAGAAGTGGAACCAGTTTTTTAGCAGGTGGGCCAGTTACAAGAGTCAGAGAAGGTGTTGCACTTACAGAACAGAGTGGAAGAGGAAACAAATGAGCACTCACAGGGTACAAAAAAAATTGAGATGTTGAGAACAGACTTAATCAAGACATGAAGAGCACAAAGTGAAGAAATGATAGAGTTGCTAAGGTACAACTGCTGCTAATTTTCATTGGCATTACTTGAAGTGTCGCAGTCAACAGCTTAAATGTCCAAGTGGAGACCAGTGATCAATGACGTTCCTCAGGGGTCAGTACTGGTAGCAGTGCTGTTCAAAATTTTTGTTGGTGACATGAGCAACGGGATGGAGTGCACCCTCAGCAAGTTTGCCAATGACATCAAGCTGTGTGGTGTGATCAGCATGCTGGAGAGGAGGGATGCCATCCAGAGGGACCTTAAAACGTTTGAGAAGTGGACCAGTGTAAACCCTGTGAAGTTCAACAAGGCCAAGTGGAAGGTCCTTCACATGGGTTGGGGCAATCCCAAACACAAATACAGGTTGGGCAAAGAATGGATCAAGAGCAGCCCAAAGGAGAAGGACTTAAGAGTGTTGGTTGATGAGAAGTTTAACATGAGTCAACAATCACAGCTGTTTAGTACCTAAAGGTACCTACAAGGAAGCTGGAGAGGGACTTATTACAACGGCACGTAGTGACAGGACAACGGATAATGACTTTAAACTGAAAGAAGGGAGATGTATGTTAGATATTAGGAAGAAATTCTTCATTGTGAGGGTGGTGAGACACTAGAACAGGTTGCCCAGGGAAGTTGCAGATGCCTCAACCCTGGAGGTGTTCAAGGGGTTAGAACTAGGTGATCTTTGAGGTGCCTTCCAACACAAACCATTCTGTGAGACTATGATATTGAGACATGAAAGGATACTTGCATAACTGAGATGTTAAAATCGATGCTTATTGCTTAAAGACTGAAGTGGGAGAGATGGAAATCCGGCATAAGGCTGCGACTGGCTGAACTCTGCTCCCCCTCATATGGCTCCAATAGAAGATCTGTCATGTTTCCAATAAAAAACACCAGCAGATTTCCTAGAAAACCTAGGTGATGGTGTCTTTATTCAGACTCTTGCCTCTACGATGTAGGTTTCCACCATGGACCTCACAGCAAAGAGGTCAAGGGGAATTATTTGCAGAACTAAGCACTAGTGGTTGCCTGAGTGCAAGGGACTGTGAGGAAATTTGATGGCTGAACAGAATAAAATTTGATCTGGAAACAAATAAATCAAATTATATGTGAGAGGAACATGAATAAAAAAATGTGACCACTAATTGTGAACTGCTTAAGAACTTTTTAATAGATACCTTCAAAAACATTAGGATAACAAGGAAAGAATGACAGACTAATTATGAAACAAATCTAGCTTACAGCCAAGTGAAAGCAGCTGTAAAAATAATTGATAAGCCAATTCACACTTTATATAAAACAAACAGAGGAACAGAAAAGTTAAGGGAAATGGATACAGATCAGAGAATACAAATTGGAGCAAACTAACAAGAATTTAAACTACACAGAGTTAAATAAATAAATAAAAAAATTAAACATTGGGAATAAAAGAAATCCAAAGAGATATTGGGACTTTATTAGATTGAAATTGCAGAACTAGTTATAACTACATAGAAATTCTGTATAAATATTTAGATTCTAATCTAATATTGGAAGGGAAAGATGATATATTCATATTATCATCTGATAATTATATTAATCCCAAGAGTAATTAAGAAAAAATTTGATTTAGGCCTCCTTACTGAAAGGTCTGCCTCTAAAACAAGTGGCCTAACTACAAGGGCCTGATATTACCAGATCTCATCACAAGGCGTTGGATTTTTTGACTGGGAAACCTCTTCCATCTGTTGATAAAACAATGAGGAATATAAAAGTCATAGATAGGCTTAGGGAGAGACAAAGCATGACCAAGTCTGACTTCAGCTAATGTGATTAGAGAACGCAGATGGGAGGAGGAACTTGGGTTTCTGGACCCAGCTCCCCATAGCTGGGCACACATTTAAATCTCTGACCCATGCTCCTTGCACACCAGTATGCCCACTGACCCTGCTTCTACAGAAGGGGAGGACATTTCTCCTCAGGACTGTCCTACAACTGCAAGTGTAGTCCTGAGACTGGGCCATCCTAAAGGTGTTTCAGGCAGAAGGGCCTGAGGAGAAACCAGATACTAAGTCATCTGCAGTCACATGCCTGTCAAATCTATATCCAAATCCATATCCAGGCTACTAGTAGAGCGTAACACGTCTCACAAGATAAAGCAATAGCAAGATTTCCTTGACATTCTGCTGTACCTAAATTTCTTTAAGCCTTTTGTGGCCACTATTCATGATTTCCTTGAAGGTGAGGTTTCCACTGATGTCTTGCTATTAATAATGAACTTTTTGTTGGAGAAGATTTTTGCATCAACTGTTTTCCTTCTCTTACAACATTTTTATCCACCCCTAATTGATTTAAAGCCAATACTTGAGCTTTAGGAACAACCCTAAATACAGCTATAGCCTCTGTGCAATGCAGGCTATAACTCAAACCATATAGTTCTGCTCCATGACCAGACCAGATGGAAGTATAAACATACTAAATACTTCTGAGAATATAAGATTTAGCCTGACCCAATGCATACATGCCAATGGTAACTGTGGCCTCATGCAATCTGCATGCACAATCCTTGGAGTAAAGGGAGAGGGTATACATCACTTTTTTCCCTGCTGCTGGCTCAGGCTTTTTTAGAGAGAGTTTGACTCATTTCAAAGTGAAATAAAAAAATCTCATATGTATTACAATAAAATTGTCTTTAAGGTAAGGTAGTTTGTGTCTTAGCTACTGAGCATTCATAAGACGGGTGTGCCTGGCAAACTAGAACTGACTGTTCAAACACTGTGAATTCATACACTTTCTGCACACTAAGTTCTGTCTGTAGGGAAGGCCAGAAAGAAAGTTAAGTGATTTGTCTAAGAGGTTTTTTCTAAAGAAAAATGAAGTTTGATCAACATCTTTAATCTGGGTAAATCAATGTGTAACAGCACTCAGTGGCTGAAATGAAAGGCTACATAAACTTAGACTAAAGTTTCCATATTTTTCATTGTTATGATAATCATTGAAACCTCATATTCAGAGTTTTGGTAGCTTTTTTTTTTGGTAGCTCTGGAAATGTTATAATCAAAATCAGCGTGCTTTTTCAAACATACACTCTAATTCCAGAAGGAATTAATTCCAGGAACTTCTTAGGTCTATGTTATGTGGGAGGTCCAGTTAGAGAATTGCAAAGGTTTCTGCTGGCTTTAGACTATACAAACAACCTAAGAACCTGTGACTGAATAGTTGTTGCTACACCACTCCTGTTTGGGCAACAAGCATTATGGTCACAATGCTCTTTCAGTGGCAAAGCTCATTTTAACTACAGGCTAAAGTATCAGACCTTAGAAAAAGACTTCTAATTTGGCAGTATCCCCCATTCTGGCTCTTTGTATGTCTTTAATAATTTCACATTTCTTTCTAGTTTTACTAATTCACTGTCACTGAATAAAATCACAAAGAATTGTCAATACTTTAGTAAATTCAGTCATTCATTTATGATACAACATACAGATATCATATACATGATTTGTCATGTATAAGTCAATCATTAAAGCCTAATAATTCAGTGATTAATCCGTGACTCACATGCATATGTCTGTGCAGGTAATGCAACTGTAAAAAAAGCTCTCAATAATATATTTTGTTGCCCAGTATTATAGTTTTAAATATACTGATAGAAGCCCATACGTGTGAAGAAAATTGGCTATAAGCAAAGACAAAAATGTGGTGTCTTAGGTGTCTTTTGACTATAAGGAAATGAGATTTGAAGCAAAGTTTCAGTAGTTAAAAACTGGAAAATGATGCTATTACAGCATTTTCTGGTTATATGAAAGAGTGCTCAAGCACATCACTGTACGTAGTTTAAATATCTGTCTCCTTCCACTTTTTCTATCAACTGGTACAATTTCACCTTGGAGACAGCTTTAGGATAAGGTTTATGCATGAAATCAGCTTTTCTACTTTTCAAAATCACAAATATGTCAGGATCTGTCACCCTTGTATCTCTGGGAAGAATGTGATGCTTGGGCAAATGTAAAAACTGATGAGGATGCAAGAGATCCCAACCTTTGTAAACACTGGCATAATCTGCAGAGGGACAAAGAGAGGGAGAAAGAGAATGTGAGACATTGGTGAAAGAATTCACAGTGCTTAGGAGCCCCAATTATGGGCCAAGATCCCATTTGCATTGTTTAATAACAAAAGATAGTTCTTGCCCAAAGCACTTACAATAAATGCGGATTGGAAATTCATTTTCAAGGAATGCCAGGGTGCTTGTGTGTGCACTGTGTCTAATATATAGGCAACACACTTTTGGAAATGGCATGTATTAGTGGAATAAAGCCAGCCTGAGCCTACGTATTGTTACGTGTTGTTAAAGTCTGTTCACAAGATAAAAATTATTGTGTGATATTGGGCAAAGACATAATTTATTCATTAATGAATTCCAATTTTTAAATGCTTTTCTACATTAGCTATACAATTTTTGCACTTGACAGTATCTGAATGAAAAAAATAAAAGGTACCGCGTTCTGTCACTGAATGACCTTGATAACCATAATAGAAATTAGAAAATATGTTCTATATTTGTTATGGCAAATGTATTCTCCAAAGTATTACAGTAATTATTTTTAAGATCATAGTAGTTTAACAGTCCCTCTCTTCTGCAGGTACTCTGCCCTTAGATGGTTACTTGAACCCTCACATACATGTTACCTGCAAAATCTTTGCATATATTTTTGATACTCCAAACTCTTTCCTTTCCTTGAAATATGTTTAAAGATAGTGTGGTTTACTGAAAGCCCTGATGAAGATATTTCATGGAATTTCATGCTACAGCTGAAGTATAATGAAATTATGTCCACAGACATATCATCAAGTCTTCATTTTACTCTTCATTTTAATGAAAATCTACTTATTTTCTCCTTTAACAACAACAACAAAAAAATAATAAGAGAAGTGAGCTCTCAAAGAAGATGCATCATTCACATGTGGAGCAGCAAACATCATGGGCTTGGATCTAGGTATTAAATTGTCCACCACTAGACTCCAAATCTCAGTTCTTCAAAGCACTGGTCATGGGTGAACTCATCCCTGCATCTGCTGTCTACTATCTACTATCTCACTACAAAATCATTATAAAGAGATACAGCACTGCTGGCACCCTTGGGACCTTACCACTCTTACGCATGTACCACCTTCCTGACAGCTATGATGGTCAGTGGAACTCTCTGGGATTTCTTTCCCTTGTGAGTTTTTTTTCCCCACTCCCTTCAGTAAGCTGATCTGGTAAAGCTACTCAAAGGGACAATATTCTTTCCCAGATCTCCCCAGTTTGTTTGGTTCTACAGCACTGTAATCATCTCTAATGTTTTGTGCAGACAATGAAATACTGTTGCCTATAAAACTACTGGAGAAGCACAAAGCCTTCTCAGACATCAGGCTTTGGCTCCATTCTTTGTCCCTTAGTGTGTCAGCCACAGTAGGCACCATGCCCAGAACTCCCTCTCCTATTTCCTACCTTTCTTTGTTCCCTAAGCTATTTGAAATTCTTGGACCTATAAGGTGCAAACCTTCTCTTCTTTCCCAAATTGCTTCTTACATAAGCCATCAGTTGGTTTCTTTCTTCCTCAGATTTCTTTTCCCACTTCCCAAATTGCTTCTTACATAAGCCATCAGTTGGTTTCTTTCTTCCTCAGATTTCTTTTCCCACTTCAGTCTTCCAGTCTCCCACCTCTTGGATCTGTTTACGTATGGGGACCAGCAGCATTTAGACTGAAAGAGCTCATATCTTCTCTGTCTACTGGTGTATAACTGCAATATCTACAGAAAGAGGTGTCTTGCAGTGGTAGCCTCAAAGGACAGCGCATATATTACACCACACCACTTCTCTCCCCATGATACCTGATTTGCAAACCTCAGGTATCAGAAAGCAGCTGTTGGATGTATCTATGAAGAGGAAGGCAATTCTACAGAGCTCAGAATGACATCATTCTGCTTTCCCAAACTACAAGAACCAGATCTTCTCTCCTGGCTATCACAGGACTACTCCTTGTTGCTAAAGATCCATCCTCCTCTCTCTAGTGGAGTCTGTCAGCAAACCCGAGCAAATGTCCAGCAAACTTTCTTTGAGTATAGGTGATTATTTATATAATGTTTATATTTATAGGTGATATATTTATAAAAGGCCTACACTTTACCAGTGTTTTACATCATTAAGTCCATCCTTTCCATCCACAACAGCAAATGCAGGAAATATTTCTGTTTTTCTGAGCATTTACAATGAATTCAGAGCAAGGCTTTCTCCAGCTTCTGCCTGCCAGAGTACTGTGCACCTGCGTATAGTCTAAAATTTGCCAGAGACACTTCCAAGGGCTATGCAAGACCATGATTCAGAGAAATGGCGCTGAACATCTATGTCAGAAAGTGAGCTGTGCTCAGCTGCGTACACTGACTCAGCTGTTACGCAGACACCTGGCAGATACAGACCTTCAGCTGCCATCTGTGCTGCCTGTATTGTGCAATCATATCCCTGTAATCTTAGAGTAAAAATGGAGGGGAAGAAGTAGCAATAACTGTGGAGAAAGGAGAGTGCAGTAAGTTTCATATAACCTCTAATATCAAGAAGTGTAGGTCACAGAGTAGTTGATTTTGCTTGCCACCAAAGCAATTTTCACAGTAGGTGATACACAAAATTATCCTAGACTCATTCAGTGTTTTAGAATAATCCAGGAGAATTACACACATAAAAAAATCATGTTATATATGGGGCAGTAACAGTCATTACCATAAGAACTGTCTGTCAGATGTCTGCTTCCAAAGAATCCTTCAGAGACATCACAAGGAGAAGCCATTAGGCTTTGTCATCTACAGAGGGGAATAAATTCTGAGTGACACTACTGGTAGTTACTTTTTACAACAGCATCTCTACTTGACAATAGCTACTTTTACCTTCTCCCCCTGGAATTAAAAAAAAAATAGGATGTTTACCAGCGGGAAGAGGCTTTATTCTTTAATACTCAGCTCTGTATCACATGCACAGGAGCACATCCCAAGTCTATAAATTTAAGACAGGGGAGAACAATAGCACAAAAGCAATGTAATACAGTGGTGGTCTACTCATGCCCTTTGAGCTAAAAGGGAAATAACCAAAGGATGATTAGGTAGACAACTCCTGCAGTTAGCCCTACCTTTTGTTTACATTCCCAACCTTTCACTGAACTTCTTCAACATTTCCAAGGTTTCAGAAAGTGGCTATGTGGAATAAGTGGGGTAAATTAGTAAATTCATTTGTACAATGGCAATCATGCCTTCAGCTTTTATAATTGGGCTTTTGTTCTCAGGCCTTTTCATATGTCTTTTCCTTAGAGGTAACCTCATGTGTATGAGCTAAAGCAGTTCTCTCATAGACAGCCCCCTGCTCTCCAGATGCTAGGCACAGGGTAGCCAGGGAATCATTTCTCCCTTCGTTTTCTCCTCCGTACCTCTGTTACTGGCTTCTGTACCTGGTTTTGGCCAGGCTTGCAGGCTACATGGATTATACATTTTCATCATCATTTTATTTGGAAACTTTTTTGAACACTATGTGTATGTTAGTCCAGAAATACATATATTCTTAATATGAATATATATCTCTAATTTACTTTCACTTGTCTTTTACAAATCACTAATTATATCTAATCCTCAGGCCATAACCTTTCTACATTAAACTACTCCACAGTTCTACAAAATAGTAAATGATATTTCATAACCCATGATTGTTTTTTCTTAAAGAGTTTCTAAGGTAACATGCTCGAGCTATTTATTACATTTTAAAAATAAAAGATTTATTATATTAAGTTGCATTTATTATTCCTACACCTCTGCAATTCTTCATGGGCTTCTATGCCAGAGACAAAGGCAGCCAGGTGTTTGGGAGACTTTTTCTCAGGGCAGATGATGTTGGGGAGAGGTATACAGCACTAGATAGCAGATCAAGTGGCTTATTGCTCTTACAGAAGACTCAGGTATCAGGGGATTTTCATAAATTGTCACATTTCCTTTGTTTTGATAGTACATGGTAGATGCTTGCTCTTCCTGCATGATTAGCCTAACATTTTGCTTTGTTTGTTGAATTCCTTCTCATCCATGCTTGGACCAGGCATGTCCTATCCCCTTCAGCAGAAGTGACAAGCCTTCCATGAGGCTGTGCTGAGGTTTCTCCTGTCTTACTGCTTCTCGGGGTACCTGGCAAGCTTGGGAAGTGCCTCTGTTGCATGTTAGGCCAAGCACAATCAGCTGGGCAGGCTTTGCTGCCTGTGCTTTTCACCCTCCCCATTGTGCCTGCAATTCCACTTCAATGTCATCACAATTCCTTGTATTCAAGGGCTTCTGTGCTAGCTACCCACTTCAGTATTTATTTTACTGATTCATGAATATTTTAAAACACATTCTGCTTGGAATCATAGAATCCCATATTTTAATTAAAAAGTCAGGTGACCATCAAATGCCTATAGATTGTAGTTTCATCACATGCAGGCTGTTCTGGAGGCACACTCTTTAAGGAATCTCGGTTTCAAGGCTTAGGAAAGACCTTTTTCACCCATCACTTCAGTAACTCAAACTTGCTGCTTCCATTGAATTGGGAAAATGGTATGAAAGGATGAAGTGCTTATTAAGTTTAATGTTTTCATTCACCTAGTTTACTGCCTTCCCATCTGCCCTTCACTTGCAGAGGACTTAAAATACGAGAGTAACTGAAGGGAATGCCGTTATCCTGCTGTTGTCTATTTAGCTTTCATTAAGTAAGTTGGTGCACAGCTCACACTCATTCTCAAAACCAGCCCATCATCTAAAAGTATTTACATAAGACTCTTTGCATTATATACCAACCTCTGCAACACTAGTATTAACTACTGACATCTGCCAAGGCTGACTAGCAAGTGCTTTACAGTATCAATTCATCCTAAGCAAAAAGCACGTTTGAGTGCTGCAGTGCTCTTGTTAACGCCAATAAGAAGTATCAGCGCTCATATGACACCTAGCAGAAATTAGTACCCACATTCAAAGAAAAGCTTTTGTTATTTTCCAGAGTATTATGTGGACTTTATTGAGATGACTGCATCTGACACCTGCTGTAATATAAAATGCAGCCATAATTAGCCAACTGATGCTCTACGCAGTTTAGGTCGAATCCCTTCTGTGGGAATTATGCTTTAAAATATTCAGAACTCCAAGTGGCTCTCATTACATTTAATTTTTACTTAGAATTAGGTGGTCTAGAAAAAAAATTTAGGATTGTAATAGCCCCCCGCTGAATGCCACACAGCAACGTGAAAACCCATAGATTTTTTTCCAAATAAAAAAATGAGAACAGCAGACTACACTACAGCCTTCAATTGAAGTCTGGCTTTGCTTAATTGTACTTTTTGCACTCATCAGTCTCTCCTCTTCAGAGCAAGCTACAAAAATTGCCTGAATAGCCAAAGAAAAGTTTCCCACAGTCACTGGCCACAGAAAAACACCATTGTCCTTCCTCACAGTTTGATGGACAACATTTCTATAAATGGGTAGCCAGTCTGTCAATGGTACCCTTGCTGAAAAGGCAAAAGAAGAGAACAGATTCTGCCAATATCTGACAAAGCATGTTAACACATAATCAGGCATTCACTAGTCAGGCAGCTGCCCCTGGGACCTTCATAACACAGGTGCCTTTAAGCCATTTCCTATTCACAGATAAAGGAAACAAGCAGGAGATACCTGGGAAAGGAGCAGTCTATTGTGGCCTGTCAAATGTCCATCTTCTAGGCTGCCTGCATAAAAACAGAAAGAACATAAAGGAAACTTTAGCCTGAACTGCTAAATTATAAAACAGCAAAATACTCTTCAACTCCATAACTTTAATCTTCGTTTAAATAATAATTTAAAAAGTTAGTAAAGGAGCACCATGCCTTGTAACAGGTACCTTCTTCATTCTTTTTCCTTCGTCAAACCAACCAAAAGATCTGTCATGTCCCCAAGGCCAACAACTAGAACAAAGCCAGCTGTGGTGGTCCCAGGACTGTCACCTTCACTCACTACAGCGTTAGTATGCTTTTTCTTTTTTCCATGCCTAATCTGGTCACTTCTTCACCCAGACTATTAAATTAATCACTTAACGGGGGAAACTGGTTCTGATGGACTGGTCTGTGACTAAAAGTTGACTAAGCTGCAGGATAAAGACTCTTTTCCTCTGTTTTACCAAATTTATCTTAGTGAGCCTAACAAATGAGTAACATTTCATAGTCAACATTACCTAAAGGCCACTAAGCATAGCAATCATTTTATCAGTGAATAGACCATGATAAGACAACAGTTTGCTTTATGCAAAAGGAAACATTTCTCTTTTGTTGTTGTGCACAAGCATGCCTATTTCATACACTCAGCATATCAAATGCCAAAAGCTATAGGAACTCAGTTTACATTTAAGTAATCTCATTGATTTTTCCTTTTTTGCCTTTGTGTTTAATGTTAAACACATTAAAAAAGTGTTATCAAATTCTATGGAAGTTCCTGATGGAAGCAACGTTGAGAACGAGATTTCAGGAGATGTATCACAACCACTGGAATTGCCCTGGTGTTACTGAGAGGCTCCTGAAGGTGATGCGCTGCCTCTTGAGAACATGAAATGCTGCAGAGCAGCACAAAGATTTGCAGCAGAAGCCAGAGTATGGCATGATATGAACAAAAAAGTATGAGAAACTCTTCTGTGCATTTCTTTATGAAAGAATGTTGATGTCTTGCCGCCTTCTCAAAAGCATTCCAAAGAGCACAATTATGATTTCTCACAATCATCAGTCTCTAAGCAGATCTACTCTTTCCTACAGGCTATGTATATATATGTATATGAATTTAAAACAGGAAAGTTTCTGGGCTCCTGCAATAAAGCTGTTCAAATGGAATCCATAGCCATAATGAAATTAAGCTGAAGTCAAGAATTAAAAAGATTAAGGTAAAATGCAGTATAATAAAATACAAATGAAAAAAAAAAATCTATGATATCCCTTGTCTTCTTTTCTTTTTTTTTTGGGAGGTCAGTCTTGAGAGTCCCATGTACTCCAAGATTTTTTAGCACTGCCCATACCTGTGCAGCTGAGTTGGATCTACACTTCTCAACATTCAAAAAAGACTGCTTGTTCTCTGTTGAATCAGCCTCAGGTCATTATCAAACTTACAACCTAGGCTCAGTCTTGCAAAGGCTTTTACACACAGGCTTAGCTTTATGCACATGAATAGTCCTTTAGAATTCATTAGAATGATTTGTGCACAAAGTAAGCAGGTGCATGACTAGCTTCACTGAAGGATTGGGACCCAAAATGTCAAAGACTCCATATTCCCTATTAACAAATGCCTCTTCTGCATTAGAAAAATACTGACAGTGTAAAGATGAGTGTGATCTTTTGTTTTGTCTGTTTACTATAATACAATGGAGATCATTCAAATAACTTTATAGTTACTTTATATCCAAAAAGGACATTATGTATTTACTTGTACAGATGTAGAAGTTGAAGAATACTGCAGGTGGTATGAACATAGAGTGACATATCCAGACAAACTTAAGGGATTTAGGTGCCTATCTTACACTGTAATATAGATCTATTAACCCCTTAAGACTATTTAGACAGGCTCAACTGAACATAATATAGGTCCCTAATTTTATCTACCAGTCCATGATTCTCATATCTAAAGCAGTTCTGGATCTGAATCCTGAAGTCAATGGAAGAGCCTGCTGGGATGCTGAATGATTGATTGGACTAATAATGACAGATGTGGTTTATTAGATGATAACTGTCCAGCTACTGAGGTATAGAAATTGATAAGTTAAACTGCTGAAGCAGGAGGTAAATTTAAACTAACTTAACAGTAAACTTAACTTAATTTAAAGTAACTTAACAGTTCCACAGAAAAGGCTAGGAAGACAGTATGTTTAGAAAAGGACTTGGCTCCCAGCTAAGCTCTGAGAAAATTTTGTACATAGCACAGCCAAAGAACTCTATTTTAGATATTCCTAAGCATCCATCACTATTATTTCTTTTAAAATAATAGTCAAATTATACTAATAAAGATGCAAGCTCCGTCTTTTAAAATCAGGCACTCAGCAATCAAGGAATCCCAAAAGTTAAAGTTCCTCTGAAGTAAATGTGCTATACTCCTGTTTCCCTGTTAAATATAGATTTTCAAGTATCCCATTAAACCCAAGTTAAATATATAATATGTGCAGCATGTACATATTAATGCAGTGGAAAATTATTAACTTTTAGACTATCTTCAGGTATGAGTGCTTAATTTCACAATGCTTGTGTCAATTTACTGACAGTTTACAGACAAGGGAAATGCTGTGAGCACAGACACCTACTCTGCAAGACGCTTCCTACATTTTTGTGTGATAGTCTCAAAAGGAAATTCTATATATACATAATATATATAATATTATAATCCAGCCTTTCAAAGTCACTATAGAAGTCTAAAATTTGTGAACACAGAATAATTATAATAATAGTTCTCTGATTTCTTAGAAGAGCTGTTGAGCTAGGCCTTGCAGAGGTCAGTTCTTGATCCCAAATTATATAACTGAACGCACAAATTCTGCACAGAGGATGCTAATCTTACTTGCAGATGGCAGCAAGAAAGAGGGGACAAGCAGGGAGACAAAACTTAAATATGGTGTGAATTTACCAAACAAAGATATGAAAAATAATGACCAAAGTAAGGCAAAGTATGGAGGAATATTAGAATATCTCCAGGGCAAAAAAGTTCAGAAAGGAAGGACCACAGGTCTATGTGCATGTCAGGATAAGGACAATAAACAGAAAGCAGGCAACAACCTTAGAAGATTTTGCATTTCATTAGAAATGACAAAATTACTGCCAGTCATAAATATAAGATAGCTAAGATAGTTTTGTTTTTTATCTTTAAATGCAAAAACATAACAGCTGTATTTCCCACAGTACATTTCATACAAATTCCATTCCAATCCTGTCCAAACAGGGCTTTCTAAATTTTGATAGTGTGAGAAATACCAAAAGGTCAGCAAAGACATTTGCTTTGAAGAACTCATATTGGAAAAATAGTTTTGCACGTCAGAGCTTTTATTTGATGAAGTTAATAAGCATATCATGACATTATAGGGAAACAGGCTGAGTTTTTTCAGATGGGACAATGTTTAAAATTAGGCAGCAGCTTAAGCATCTTATTGAACCAAGATCCATAATCTTTCTTGGAGTGATGCCTTTTCCTGGGTACCAACGTAGAGACAGAAATAAAGCGGTCTTTTTCTGAAATCATTGCTTGGAATAATAAATTAAAACTTTTATTCTGGAGGGGACTTGTTAGGTCCTATTCTATTTTAATCCAATGTGTAGGATACTATCAATTTTCTATTTACAAACAAAGATATTTTAGAGTAGCACTGATGATCTGAAAATTAAGAAAAACTACATTTACAGCAGTCAGTGCTAAGCTGTACCACTTGCCTGGGGCTCTAGGGAAAAATCAGGGTATTGTTTTAATCTTTGCAGCTCCAAATAATTTCAGTTTAGTTTTTTCCTAAGTGTTTTCTCTTTTGCCTTTCTATGATCCACAGCTGACACAAACAGAAGTACACAGCATGAGCTTTTCAGTTCAGGAGAAAAGTCTGCTTATACATTATACAGGCTCCTTAGATCAGCACTTCACTCTTTAGCACAACAAACCTCAAGCACTGGTACATCCTGCAAAGCGCCCACCTTTCTCTGGGTGTTAGTCAGAGACAACGTTAAAGTGCAAGTTCAAAAGTGATGTTAATGTGATATTCAGCAGAAAAAATAGTGCTAGTAAATTATGCAAGTGGTGACCAGCAAACAAAACTTGTGTCAGTTTATTAAGGCCTTATTTTAAAGTGTTTGAAGGCAACTAAAATTGGAAAGAGGTGTATATCTTTATCATTTTATGAATCAAATGAAAAGCAACAATAATCCAAAACCAAAAGAAAATTCTTTATTCCATTTCAAAGTCATTTGCATGATTTGCTGTTGAAGAACTTAGTGGGTCTGTGTTTGTATTTTTCAAGGCAGTGTTGGTGGGAGGGGCTTTTATACCCCTCAGAGATCTATTTCAGGGATCAAAGCTGCAGAAGATTTAATATTACCATGATAACTCTTTCCCCAAATATTGAAAGCAATTCCAGATCATTACCTTCCTTAGTAGTCACTTTATTAAAATATCTGAAAGTGAACATAACTGCCAAGTTACACATATTTAAATCTTCTGATCTCTCTGAACTAGTATCTCTATCTCCAGCAACCATTTCTTGCCAGTTTTCTACAAATTCCCTCCAAATCCAGTATCTTTCCAGCAATGAGAGCTTCCAATATTTTATTGTTTCACCAGCTTTAGTGAGCATGCCATGTAATTTCCTCCGTTTTTATGGGAGGCCTGGATTTACTGTGGCCAGATTTACTGCCAGAGGCGAAGAAGCGTATTCATTTTTACTGTGCACTACACACAGTGAACATATAATCATCTTTTGGAACCATTCTGCTCTGGTCTGTCTATTTCATTAGATATGAACATTTAACATACTTTGTCTTAGCTGTATTTACATATTTTTCACCCTATTCTCACTTTCTCACTTGCTCTCATTTTTCTAATCTCTTAAATCACTTTGGAGTATTTCTGTTCATGCTTGCATAATTCATTACATAATTTAATCTGTGAAATTTCAGATGATACCAAATTTATTCAGTCAGCAGCTGCAACGCGGCTCAAGGTTTTTTGAGATAGTGAAAGCTAAAATAAAATCTGCATCCTCTTTACCCATAGGTATCACTCCTGTTTCATCATCATAGAATGGTTAGAGTTGGAAGGGACCTTAAAGATCATTGACTTCCAACCCACCTTGCCATGGACAGGGACACCTCCCACTAAAGCAGGCTGTTTCTCTAAGAGAATTTCCCATCAGGAGGAAGAAGGCCATGATCCAGTTTCTGCTTAGTAAATACTAGGTGGACATCAACAACTCTGCAGACTAATTCATAGGCTTTTGCCCCCTTTTCGTGTAACGATCACTGAATAAATAATGGTACATCACCACCATTGTCTCTTGATGTCCTCCACATCCATTTGCCCTCCCTTATATCTCCATGTATATGGCAGTATAACCTCCTGTATCTGTTTGACATTTACGTCCTTATCTCTTTATTTATAATTTGAAACATTTTGTACCCAAAACCAACATCTTGCTACAGGTAAAGATACGGTGCTCAAAAGGAAAGATCTCAGGTCTCTCAACTACATGTAGATACTGCTAAAGTGGGCATACACCTCCCCCATCACTCCAGGAAAGCTGTTTTTCAGAAATGGAATTTCTCGGGCAGCTGAACTTTCATCACTTGAAGTTAAAACTTGATTCCAATGTCTAGACTTGATCTATCCTTGCAGGCCATTGGAGATTCCTTTGGGGAAAACTGCCTCCTCTGACACTGAAAGGCAAAAATCAGTGCCAGGGCATTACATCTGTGCTCCACATTCCGTTCCAGCCAGCAAATTACTTACATGTTTATTCAGTGTTATAGTGCTGGTGGGGAAAGGGAAAGAAGATTGTATTTTCCTTTATTCTTCAAAGCTTCATGGTTTGATCCAAATGAGGGGATTGCATTTTGCAGAACTGCTTCAGCTGCCTGTCCAGAAAGAGAACTGCATGAGGCAGCTCAGGCTTAAGCAGAGAGTCCTTGAATATGAGCTGGAATTAGCAATGCTGGACAGAACTGCAAAATACAAATTGACAATCTTTCTTAACTGACTACTATGTTGTGTGTATGCATTCAAGACATTGTCATTTGACAAAAATGGTATCCTTGTAGGAATTAAATAAATTTCTCTACATTTCAGAGCTTCCGAATCAGGAATGCATTCTGCAGTTAGCATTTCTGAATCCAAAGACTGATTCTCATCACCTGAATCCAGCCAAATGTGATCTAGTTCACCCTAAATAAGATATTGCAAACAACAACTCTCCATGAAACACACTTGTGATCATTAGCACAGAAGTCCTCTTTGGAACTGATTTTCCTCTGGAACACAGTAGGGCTTCCTCTGCTTGAGTCCTCTCAAATATTTAAGTTGATAGCTGAATGGAGACACAAAATTCTATGTCTTCGGTTTAGTGGGCTTCATTTTCACTAAATTAAGCTAAGTTTTATCTGGATACCTTAGAGAGCAATGTCTTTAAAATACCTGCCCAAATATGAGTGAAATAAATCAATCTGCTTTTGAACATTTTTATTTAAGAATGCATTAATATTTGTATACACAACAGTACCCACCATTTCCCAGTGGAATAAAACGTAGTGGGGGAGAAGAGGAAGGAGGTTAAGGCATCAAGATAGGGGTAGCAAAGGAAACACTGGGTTAAAAAAAAAAAGTAAATCTTTTTCAGCATTCCTCCTGTCCTAGGAAAGAAATCAAGTAGACTTGACTTAAAGGGAATAAAGTCTTGCAAGCCCCATAATCAGACTACTCTGACAAACCTGCTCCTCATGGTCTAATGAAAAAATAACCTTGCTGTAACCAGAGGAGTCAAGGCTCTGAAGAGAATCATACCCAAATGTGAAAAAGTGCAGGTATAACCATAAAAGCACACCTGAAACAAGCACAGTCCTCTGATACACTTAAAACACATGCAGTCCTTCCCTCCATGCATGAGTACCTGGGCGAAGCACTCCTGTGAGTGCCTACCATGGGCCCACACTGACAGCTCCTTGGAGGCTGCTGAAGGCCAGGAAGGAGCCAGGAGGCAAAGGAAAGGGTGAGGGAGCGAGGTGACTTCGCAGGGAGAGGATGCCCCGCAGGAGCTGCTGCAGCCTAGCGTTCAAAGCCTGCTGGTATCAAAGGGGCCAAACCGGCACAGATCAGCGAGCCTACACCCCTGGGCTCTGAGACCACCGAGGTAGTTTCCACCTGAGAGCTGCAACAGACCCTGGCAGAGGCCTGAAAAAAAGGAGCAGAAGTTAAGACGTGTCCGCAGGCTTGGGAAACGGGCCCGCTCGCCCCACTGGAGCGAGGTTAAGCGGGAGAGGGTCCCTCGCACACAGCAGCCCGAGGGGGCAGAGGCCGGACAGAGCCTGGCCAGGACAGCCAGGCCGGAGGCTGCCTCCCCGGCAGCCGAGAAGCAGC
>VZRU01008634.1:102647-128072 GCA_013398155.1 Pedionomus torquatus
GCTGCGGGCTGGGGGGGGCCGGCTGCATCCTTCCTGGCCTCGGCAGCCTCAGGGTGGCCGGCCCGCGGCTGCTTGTCACCGTCCTGCCCGTTCCTTTGCCTCTTGGGACGTCTTAGGTCACTTTGTAGCGTGATGGATGATCTCTCCCGTGAGAAACAGCAATCTGCCTAATTGCTGTATCTTACCAATTAATGATTCTGAATTGAAAAGCTACTAAATGCTTACTGTGCATTAAATAAAGATAAACGATCAGGAGCTTGAAGTTAGCCTTGCCTTGATAATAACATACTATGAAGCACACAGTGCATCTCAGTGGGTCAGAATTTTTAAAGCAGCTTTGCTCTGTGGTACTTAAGTTGAAACACCTACTTTAGGTTTGGTAATGGCTATGAATTATTTAACAGATGTTACAGTAGTGGTGGGAGGCCCTTAGCAGGAGAAGGTTTTAGTAACAACTTAATTATTACCATAAATAATTTACAGATTAATTCCTTTTCCACTGTGGAAGCGTATATGCAGTTCCATGAAGGCAGTAGAAGCACACTCTTGCTTCTGAAATTACACAGCAGTTTGAAGATTTGGGGTCAGATGATGAACAATATCTGCAGGAGATAGTATAACTTAATATATGTTTGTTACATAAATACGCAGAAATGGACTCATTCAGGTGCAGAGTAGTAGCAGCTGTTAGCTGATCTGAAAATATTTTTTAGAGCATTTAACCTCTCATCTGAGTAGAATTGTGTATTTCTTTCTCACCTCAAAGTCTGCTAGTAATTGTCTCACTTTTCAAACAAAAGTAATCCAAAATTAAAAGCCTGAAAATTCCTTTCACTAAAATTATTAAAACCTGCCTTAGCTTTTAAAAAGGAGTATAGTGCTAAACAACTTGATGATCATACACTGCTGATTCATAGGATTACCGAGATTGGAGAACTATATATATTGAGGGCAAAATACCCTGTAATTCTTCCTGGTGAAAATTCTAAATATAATCAATGATGAACTAGCGACTGTCATGTTGTCCAGATGTGATATTGGCATTCATACACTTATTCTTACAGTGTCAACTTGAATGAAACACTGAACCCTTGTAGTTATGAAAAATACAAAGAAGAATAAAAGTTGCATAAGCTCTTACTTAGGGTACTCATCACAAGTTTGATTAATTGTTTTCAAAACTACATTAAACACCCTGGTTTCTCTCTCCCCTTCAGTGGCTTACTTGTCCTGCAAAGTTTGATCTGTGTCTAGCCTGTCACTGGAGGGAGGGCTTGGTGATTTTTTAACAATAATTGGGTGTGCATAGACAATTGCAAGAGACCAGTTTAGGATTGCTGCATTCCCTCAGCAGAGTTACAGTAGTTCTGGTGCAGAGTAAAATTGTCTCTGTTGGCTCTTGGAGTGTATTCTTTCCGTGACAACAAACCCACTTTACTGTGCACAGCACTGATCTATAAGTGGGGGTCTGGTTGCTCCATCTTAACTGGAAAAGCCCTTATAATTGCTCAGCCATGATTGGTTTCAGTTGTTGAGTTACACTCTTGTCTGCCAGCACTTGAGTTCTGGTAGATTTAACTGTGGTGTTTTACCAGCTTACTGAGTCTAGCATCATGCATTTTTGACTGAAACTACCGATTCCTCATTTCCTTTTTATAGAGGTGAGTGAACGTGTGCCAGATCATCAGCTGTCACAGTTTGTGATCCTTTTTATTAGTCTGAGTTATATTTATGCTAGCAGATTGGACTGTAAACAGGAATACTTCTGGCACAGGAATCTTTTTACTAGAGCAGTCACTTGCAGCACAGTGACTAGGACATCTGGGGATAACAGCTCTTAAAACTAATCTGACTGATTGTGGAAAGTTCTTTAAACCCCAGGTGACAGTCAGTGTCTTTCACTAAACAACTCAAAGGGCTGAAATGACTTAGGATACTGTAAGTCCACTGGCTGTGGACTTGTAAATATACAAAGACTTTGAAGTTACCAAATCACAGAATTCAAAAACTTGCTTGTCACAGTTGTTGTAGGTAGAAGGATGTGAAAAACTGAAAAAACTAATTCTGTCATACTAGAAACACGTTTAGATGAAGGTGGAGTTTATTCTTTGCTTATATATAAAAAACCCTGTATTTGTGAGTTTAAAATACCACTGGTCTCTAAATTATTCTAAGACAGAAGCTCTGCTGGACAGGAGTTACACACTATGATGTGAAGGCACATATGAGCTGATTCTTTTTGAAAAAGGAGGCTTATTAGGAAATTGCAGCATTTATTGCAGTATCGTGTCTTAGATCTACGTCTCTTTTACCTTGTCAGTGGACTGTAACGTAACGTGTAGCAGGTGTTACTCAAGAAACTTTGGGAAGAAATATGTGTTTCAGATAATCACTTATGCATGGTGGCTTGATTCTTAAAGTTTTATTCTTATGAAGTTCTGTATACGTTCTTGATTTTTAAGGTGTTTAAAACTATTATTTCCTAAAACATTATTTTTTCTACCTCCTATGAACTTTAAGTACTAAACAGTAATAACCATTTGTATGAGAGTTATCTAAAATATGTAATATATTTAGTCAGACCATCTCCTTTGATATGTAGTTTGGAATCTTAACATTGGATTTAACAGGCTTTTTGACTGAAGAGAGGAGGTTCAGGCTTATACCTCTTTACATACAAAATTGTGATAATGCTGGGGTTTAAAACTAACGTAGAACAACTTAGTAGCCACTGCTTTGCTTTCAGAGCAGTGGAGACATTCTTATGTTTGGTTTCCCATTGTTTCCTCGTACAATGTGCGCTGGATTCAGGAATAAAGTGCATATGCATTCTATGTTCCTGTCCATAATTGATGCTGTTAGAAGTTAGATATCTTTAGACCATATGATCAAAGTAATTTTTGTCATCTGCCTGAGGTCTCTTTCTCCTTTTACCTTTTTTTAAGGAGTATAAAAAAAATAGGAGTGATATGTAGATGTACAAATATGCATATGACCTGGGAATTCTGTGTGAATTCTGCAGAGTACCTGTATGTCCTCTTGATTTTAAACAAGAGTTTTATCTGTATTTAGAATTTGAGGGATTGGGTTTTGGATTGTTTAGTTGGAGAACAACCTGCTTGACTTTGGGAAATGAAAGTGCTTGTTACTTCAGGATCTTGAGAAGAGCTTTAGTGTAACAAAAATGGCAAAGGTGGGTGTGAAAGTGTGTAGTTCATAAGTGATTATTAACAATTCAGCTTTGTATTAGAAAGTGAAAGTTTATTTTTAGCTTATAGGAGATACATAGATCATCTAAATAAAACTTCACATTCACTGTGTGTGAATATTGCAATTCCTTGGCAAAGAGAATAGACTATGGCAATTGTTATTTTGATCTGAATGCATATAAAGGGAAACAGTGATTGAGTGCATATAAAGGGAAACTGATTTGGAAATGGGTTTCATAGTGGTGCTGTGTAGTCTAGAGTTTGTTAAACCTTGAGATTTTTCTTAAGATTTATTTTTTTAAAACACTTATTTTTAATACAAAGCCTCCTTTAGATTATCAGCAAGTAAAAATTTCAAGAATGTGGCATGGTGCAGTATCAAGACCTTAGTCATACAGGCTTAGATAGCCTTGCAAATCGCAGAATAAAATAGAGGAAGGTACAGGAGACTGCCATCCTGGGTGTATGTTTCTTTCTGCTGGTGATTCTATTTGAATCTGACAGAAAGAAAAGATTTGAGCAATTAGCATGAACAGCACCTTCTTGTACAATACTTACTGAACAGAGAATTGACTAAAGTTAAAGATCAAATTAATAAAATGAAAGTGTGATGAGGTAGTAAGGAACTTTGAATTTTTTAATATATTCTACCAATACTAGCTTACTTTTAAATGAAAGCTGCACTAATTATCGTTAATGACAAACCATACCAATGCCCTCATATAAAATGGGGTCTGTATGAGACTGAGCATGTTTGTTGTCCTGTAGCAGTCTTGTATGCTTTTGTGACCTTAATACAACATAACAATGTAATTTTTTTGTTGTGTTTCTTTTGCCCTCTTGAAGCTTAACCTTGGAGATGATATCGTGAAAGTTGTAATTGATTGGAGCAAACTTCAAAGCACATCAGCACTTCAGCCAACATTGCTCTTTAGTGCACTTCAGCAGCATATTTTATGTTTGCAGGTAAATATCTCATTGGACATGTTTGACTTGGCAGAAGTGATCAGCAACGAAACTGTAAAATTTCTGTTGTTTTGATCTTGTGTTGCTATGTCCAACAAAAAAGCATGCAAAAGTATTATATGCTTGGGATTCCACTATGCTTCATAGGTACTTACACTTAGGGATCTTTCAGATTAGTGGTGGGAATAGCCACTGTAAGTGAGGTGACTGAATAAATGCAGCCTCATTGATTTTTAGACTTGCATTGTAAATGTGATACATTTCCATCTATGGTGGGTTATAATTAAGCAATAAGACACGGCAGGTGTGTGTCATGCTATGATAATGATTCCATGCGTTGGGTGAGTTTTGAGGCTCATGGAGTGCTTTCAGTGGTTCAAGAAGTGGCATTATCCCAGCATGACACATCCTGGAGTGTCTTACTGCAATTAAATATATTTTCAGCGTAGGTGTGTTGGGTTTTTTTTAAGAGTAATTTCTTTGACATTAATGTCTCATCTTGCCAAATAGCCAGTCACCATTACTGTCATTTCTTTTTAACTATTTGAAACTTTCCAACCCTGCCAAAAGTACATGTAGTTTAGTTGCATGGCAGGGAGGGTGAGCAGTCTGACAGCTGGTAACTGAACAGTGTTTTGACCTTGACAGTTCATCTGTAAAAGGTGAGGATTTGAATACCAGTTTTCTGCTTCAACTACTCAGCTAATTATTTCAGGTGTGTAGTACTGAGAGGGTGAAAAAGGAAATTCTCTATTTGGTTGACTGTAGGCAAAAGAAAGATACTTTGTTTTCCATTCATTCACCAAATCTTTGGTGTGATAAACAAAAGAGAAAATATGCAAGATAAAAGCAAGTAAAAATGACATAGGAAGTCATTTCATAGGATTAGGAATTTGATTCCATTTCAGGACATGTGACTGGTAAAAATAACATCTTTAAAAAAAACCCACAAAAACAATTAGAGAGGGAACATAAGCAGTGAAATTCAGACTAGATGAAACTGGTAAAAAATAAAAATGGAGATGTGACATATAATAACAAAACATCAGTGCATTTATATCTTGTGTAAAAGTTATTGCAGGAGAATAATAAGCATTTATTTTTGCTGCTACAAATGTCAGTGCATTCTCTCGTTTAATTTCATGACCTAAGTAGATAATCAACCATGTCAAGAAAAGCATGTGTTAAGGATAACGCCTATACATTTCATGTCTGTGTTCTCTCATTCACTTGGGCAACTGCAGTTTCAAGTGGAGAATGTTGTGCCGTGGTGATAAAGTGAAGGCTTTACAGTGTGAAAGCATTGGCTTTCATGTTAAGGAGGAAAAATACTAAGCCTTACTGTTCTCAGTAGGCATTTGAATGACATGCTAATTAAGTGGCATTGGTGCCAATGATTGAAGCTTTGATTTAGCTAGTAACAGATAAGTAGCAGGCAGATTTTTGCAGAAATTTAGAGGTTTATATAGGAAAATTCCCAAAAGGCACAGGTCAAAAAGGTCAGTGTCATGGTGTACACAGTATTTGAAACTGTAGCATTTTTCCTTTTTCTTTTTTTCCATTTTATTACTGTGTTCCATCAGAGGCAGATGTTATAATTCCTAAAATGATTTCAGTTGGCCTGTTTTAGAAATTGTAATAGAATTTGGCTTCTTACTTTTGGTATTTTTTGGCTGTTTTGGGGGAGGGGGCGTGGGGTTGGTTTTGGTTTGGTTTTTTTTTTTAACCCTAACATACAGTTTTCTTTGTTCAGCCTCTTTTAGAAAAACTCCAGTCATTGATTAAAGAGGAAAATATAGGCCATACTGAACTTGTAGGTAAAACAGAAGGCCAAACTTGTGAAACAAGTTTAGATGTTTATGATGGTAACAGTCAGACTGAAGAATCAAAGTATGCCAGTTATGACTTGGGAGATCTGAAGGATGCTCATATTGATTTTGATCCAGAGGTGGTCCAAATAAAAGCTGGAAAAGCGGAAGTAAGTGATTTACCTCAATTAAAAAAAAATAAAATAAAAAGACCTTTCTAAATTTTAAATTTAAAGAATGAAATAGATATATGCCATCATGTTTATTACCTGCAGATTGACAGGCGGATATCAGCCTTCATCGAGAGGAAACAAGCTGAGATCAATGAAAATAATGTCAGGGAGTTTTGCAATGTTATTGATTGTAATCAAGGTAACTGGCTAGCCAGACTTTAATCTTCATAACAATTTAAGTTTTCCTTTTCTCTTTTTTTTTTCTTTTTTTTTTTCTGTAGCATTATTCTATATTTAAAACAGAACTTTTTTTTAAGAATAACTTTGTTTTAAAGCTAAGAACTTGCATGTGCACTGCAGATGTTGTCAACTAGACAAAAAAGGAAAGAAGTCACTGGATGAAAATGTTTAATGAATCCCGTACAGAAATATTAAAGCTATTATTGTATTCATTTCAGGAACTACTGTCTTAAATCAGGAGATTTTGTAGCTATTGTTCCCAATGTTTTAGGTAGATGTTCCTTCCAAAGTCAGCAGAGTTGCAATTCAGAAATGTTTTGTGAATTGCATATTCACATTTAATTTAATGCTAGTTAAATTACAAAGAAGTATTTTTTGCAATCAATTTGGATTATAAACTAGTTAGATTAACTTTTTAGTTTCGATATTACTTATGCTATTGCTTTCTAATGCACCAAGAGGCACAAAATAACCAAACGATCTTAAATCCATCTGGTAGGCTGGATCCCATTAGCACGGTCAGTAACAGTGTAACCAAATGCATCTTAAAAGTGAAGACACTTTTATATGCATAAGTAGTATGGAGACATTTTCTAAGTACCTGTCAACCCAGATGTGCATTGTCTCTGTCATGTACTTATGCTTTTAGAGATCAAAGCTTATTGTTCCGTAAGCTTTATAGGAAGAGAGTTTAAATCCTTGAACATTAGTTGGAATAAAAATGACATCTGAAGTCTAGTAGGTATGCTAGATAGTAAAATATGGATTCCTAAAATTGTTAATTATATACAGAAGAATTTATGACAAGACCTTCCTTTGTACGCTCAGCGGAATAAGATGTCTGTGATGCTTTGGTGTAAATGAACAGAGATTTACATATAAGAATAGGAGGGTCTGTACTGTAGGTTTTTATGGTTAAACAAATTGAAGAAGTCACAGGCATTAGAATAAATGTGGGAAGGTGAAAAAAGGATGCAGATGAGTGAACTAGAACCGTCTAAAAACAGAACAGGTTCAAAAAAAGGATGTAAAAACAGGTACAGTAATAATAAGGGAAAAGACTTCTATACAGAAAGAAAGAAAGAAGTTATAGAAACGCAGTAAAATGTAAATTCGAATAAATTTGGCTCCGACCCAAAAAACTTTTATATACACATGTGCATACATTTATGTAAGTGACTTACCCAATTAAAACCAGTAGGTTCATGCAAGTGTGTGAAATTATTAATATTTATAGAATGAATGAAATCTTTCTGATGTTTTTATTGTATGAAACATTTGTATGTATTGTATGAAAAATTTTAAGTAGATTTGTTAAAAGCCTCAAAGCTAATGATTGTTAGAATAATTTAAATTATAAATATGTAATGAGGACCTCACTTTCTAAATTATTATTATTTATTTAGAAAATAGCTGTGCCAGAACAGACGCAATTTTCACACCCTATCCTGGATTTAAAAGCCATATAAAGGGTAAGCAGCTGTTTTAATACCCTTTTATTAAAAGTGCCCAGATAGAGCAGCATGGATGAATTTGAACTCTAACCATTTTATGACTCTAAGAGTGTAACACATGGCCTTTCTGAAGTACTGAACAAGAAGCTGTGTGCTTCCGTGTCTGCAGTTGACAGCACAGTCTTTAAGTCTGCAGTATGCTGCAGTAGTCCTGTCAGGAAGGATATGAGAAATGACCATGATTTAAAGAGAAGTGACCAAAATCTTCTGAAGAAGACATGGTTCAGCGAGGGGAACCAGAAGCAGCTGAAGAGCCATTAAAACTGTTACCTGAATAACAAAAATAAGAGAACTTCCTTGCTGAGATTGAGAGTGATGGTTCTGGTTTTATGCCTCCCCTCGTCTTGTATTTATGATACTTCCTGTAGTATTAGATCTCGCCTCTTCTTTGCATTCACAGCAGCTCATATGCAACTGCTGGCATAAATAGCAGGTTTTCTGCTATTTATCAGCAGCTGATGACAAATTCTTGATACTGCCATTGTACATTAGCCTATGAGTAATTCTTCTATTTTGCGTATGTGAAGTCCTAGGGTTTTGTTTAGTTACATGCCAAAATAGAAAAATACTTTTGCTTGAGCCTTTGGTCTTAATGTGTGTGAGACTTCACATGAAAGACTCTTATGAAATGGATTTAACACAAGTTTTCATATTTTAATATTTTGATTGTTTTAGTTAGATGTACTTTGTTTCATCTGCATACATGTTATTTTTGTGTTCTCTTTACCCAGTTTCTAGGGTAGTAAATACATACGGACCTCAGACTAGATCTGAAGGAGCACATGGGTCCAGTCAAAAAGCCAATGTCCCCATTCATGATTGTGGAAACCAAGCTGTTGAGGAAAGATTGCAAAACATCGAAGCACACTTACGTTTGCAGACAGGTTTGTATCATGTTTTAATTTTGACATCAGTGTACTATTTTGTACTACAGTTATCATTACTTTAGTAAAACTGGGCAAGTCTATAAAAACTGTGATTGTAAAAAACAGTGGATAGATCCAGTGAAGGGTTTAGTAAACCTAAGTACTACAGTCTAACACTTAGATTCTTATACCCAAAATGGAACCCGTATTCCCATATTTATGCCCAAATTAGGATTCTGAGTTAGTAAATCTGCACTTGATGTGGTGGCAAACGAGATGGAGGCACTTCAGAATGGGAATTAAAACTATCTGGGCTATTTGGAGGTAAGGTTTTTCCACAGCCGATGGAGTCCTTTTGCTTTGACTCACTGAACAGAAGCTGAGGTTAGGACTTAGTCCTGCTTCATGGACACCTTGTGGGCTGGAAAAAGGGTAAACCCAAAAGACAACCTGAAACGTTCTCCTAAAGGCAGATGATTCTTGAAATACAGCTAGGTGAGAAGCTTATTTCCCAGAATGTGGGAAGCTTGTTGTCAATTCTTCACTTTAGCCACGTAGACATAGGTCCACACATTTCACTAAAATAAATGTCATAGCCACAAGGCTACTGACTTTTTAAAAAGTAGTTGCTTTCTTCATGCCAGCACTTACCAAGTAGGAATCTGTATTTTTCCTGAAGAATGTTTTCAAAACAGAACAGAAGTCCAGATCTTCCCCTCATATAGTGCACGTTCTACACATCATACTGCAGACACATACGGACTTTTTATGTCTTAATTCTGAATAGATCCTAATCTGTTGTCTAAGAATATGGTGCACGTTAACTAGATCACTAGATTCGTCTGAATGCATATGAAGTCAAAATCCTCTGGCAGCAACTCACAGATACAGTTAAGGCAGCAGTCAGCTTGACACTTAGCTGTATAGCTATCTCAAAAATAATGTGTTTTTTATGCACAGAAGTAGAATTTGCAAGTGGCTGGACAGCATTAAGGTTACAGTGTGTAGCAGCTTTGGAATTTTATGTGTATCAGGTGTAATGACTGGGAGTAGCTAAGGAGGGGCCCTTCCTTCCAGACTGTGCCTGCAATAGATGATATAATTTTGCTTGGATGAACAGGTGAGCTAAACTACAGTATAGGGGAAGAGGATGAAGTTGTCTAATTCCAGCTCAAGGCCATTTGTTACTTACCCCAGCAGCTATGCAAATAGTATCCATCTGAGCTGGTAACTCGCCTCAGCTATCTGCTGGCCAGTTTTTGTTTCTGATGACTGAAGGAGTTGTTCTTGACTCACCTGCTGTTTTTCAGAACAGCTTCTTCTAGTGCTAGTAATGCTCTTTTCCCTTTACATTAAGAGACAGCAATATTAAGAAGAGTGAGAGGTTAGCCGATTTAATTAGTAGCTGCTGAGTGATGAGTAGAGAGCAGAACTGAAGGAGGGAACCTACCTGCAAAATTGCCTGTCTGAAGTAAGGAAAGAGATGAACGGCAGAAAAATCCATTAGTGCTTATTTCAGTAGTTTGTGGAATAGAATTGCGTTATCTAACAGACCTAAGGTGGGGTGAATTATCTTTTGGTCAGTTCTCTTCTTACACGGGGAAACAAGCCCAAGCTGTTTCCTATAGCTGCTGTCCTATAGCTGTAAATAGCAAATCAGTTGAGGTGGAGTCTTTTGTTGCTGCTGTTTTTGTGGTGTTTGACGGTTTTGTTGGGGATTTTTTTTTTTGTTTGTTTGATTATGGTTTTTTACCAAAGCTCTGTTACTCCATTCCACACAGACATTCCTCACTGCTGCTTCTCCCATCTACCTCCAGGCAAACACTGTTCTTTGTCAAGCGCAACTCATACCTGCCCTCTAACCTCTGATGCTCAGAGGAGATAGGTTTTCTTCAGAGCAGTCTCAGATACCAGTGCTGAATTAATGTGTGTTACATCTGCTCCCTCCTGTTACTGCTTCAAAACTGACAGCAGCATCATTTGGTGTGTGATCAATGTATTGTAAGAGTGATCATAAGTTGTTCCAGGGACCTTGTCAGACATATTTAAACCACCTGCATGAATGTGTCTATTGCCTTCATTGATTGCACTGGCTTATCAATCTGGTTTTCTCCTGAATCATATTAATTACCCTTCCTTTTTATTATTCATCCACTCATTTTGTTTCAGCTACTGGTTGATAGCTGGACTAAAAGCTTGTAAAACTTGTGATTTGTAGTTTAAAAAGTTATTTAAGCACTTTTCTTGATTTCTTTGTATTTGTACTGGTGTATTTAGGTGGTCCTGTACCAAGAGACATATATCAGAGAATTAAGAAGCTTGAAGATAAAATCCTTGAGCTGGAAGGACTGTCTCCTGAATACTTTCAATCTGTAGTAAGAAATTCTCTGAACTTCTTTTAGCATACCTAAATGTGGTTGGGAATTTTGTTCTTAAATCTTTGGTATACAGACAAAAACCCTAAGGAGTCAGAGGACAGACACTTTTGGTAGACAACTCTGGCTTGCTGTAATGGTTGTATTTCATGTGGACCATCTGTGTAAGTTTGTATTTCTCTACCTAATTTCTCATTTGAAGGAAAATAGTATTTGTTATTGGGGGGGTCAGAATTGCAGCCACCTGAGCTTAGCTAATGTGTAAGAAATCATAGAATGTTTTAGGTTGGAAGGGACCTTAAAGATC
This sequence comes from Pedionomus torquatus, assembly GCA_013398155.1. Classification (NCBI taxonomy): domain Eukaryota; kingdom Metazoa; phylum Chordata; class Aves; order Charadriiformes; family Pedionomidae; genus Pedionomus; species Pedionomus torquatus. The sequence goes on from VZRU01008634.1 coordinate 114,106, forward strand.
ATTTAGTTCCAACACCCCTGCTGTGTATTGTATGGAATTTATTATAGAGATTGGATTTGTCCTCACATCCCCCACCCCTGCTTAAAACCTGAAGTCTTTCTTATGACAAGAAAATTGACTGAAGTTTTCATCTTGAAACCATTTGTTAATGGCTTAAATCAGAAGCCAAAAGGATTTCAGCTGTACGTGATCTGATTACTAAAGATCAGTTATATGAAGTAACTTCCAATAGGTTGGAGAGAGTTAAACCTTTAAAAAATTATTTTGTGTGATACTTTGACTTCGGTTTCTTTGTTGCTAGTCTTCGGGCTGGGCAGAGTTCTTTCTCTTTCTGAAGAGTAAACCTTATTCTTCACTCACCAAAGGAGATTAGGACAAAGAGAACGTTGGTTGTTATTACATCAGGCTCTGCTTGGCTGATGTAGAAATATCTTGTCTGTTATCTTGCTCTTCTTTCCCCACATAACAATAAGAATGTCTCTTTTACTGTTGATCATAATTTATATTTTCTACCTGGAGACTATCCAAAGAAGAGTGAGCAATTAAAAATCAATAGCAATAATATCAATTTTTCTTTATTTTTGTTTTTGTTCGCATTTGAGACCAATGAAGTCCTTTATTTGTGAGGCTATTCCTTCAAATTCTTGGAAGCCAGAAGTTAAAACATAAGCTTCTATAAGCTGAACTTTCCACAGAAAGTGCTTTAGGATTTTGTCTAGAATAGGGATCTGGGAAGAATTTGTGATGGTGGCAATAGTAGTGTTGCATACATATTGGTGTGGATATAGGAAAATTTGAGGGAGAAAAATATTGACAGTTTCAAAAGCTGGGTATTGATCTTGGTTTTGTCTGAAGGAAGCTTCAGTTAAGTTGTTCGTTGTTGGCTGCCAAGCGTGGAGAAGCTTCAAAAGCTTTTGCCCGCTCTTCAATACTATTTCTCATGATCCAAAGTACACTTAATTACAGAAAAGAATTCTTTAATTCACGGAACAGCAGTCAGTGTTCTTTCTGTACTTTAAAGACTTTTGTCAGCGTTGTTACGGAATTACTTGTGGTTCTCTGTCAGTGCAACATTAAGTCTGTTTTGACTCTGTCTTTTCTTTAGAGCTGTTCTGGCAAGAGGAGAAAGATTCAGCCTACCCACGTAAGTGCTGTTAACATTTGCTTACTTTAAGCTTAGGATGTTCTGAATGAAAAGTAATCAGAAGTTCTACCAAGCAAGCATCTAACTTTTCAGATATAGCTGCATCAGTACTGGATAGGCTTGCTGGCAAAGAGAGACAAGGAAGGACAAAGGAAGTTAATGGGTGTCACAATGAGATAAGTCTTCTAAGAGTCTGTATGTGAGGGTATGTTAGTATTTTTACCGGTTAGAAGGATGATAGAATAAAATAAATCTGTAATGATGTTAATCAAGCTGGGGGTAAAAGCAGTTTGTGATTTCTGATTAGCCACCTATTAATGTCTTCTAGTCTTGTTCTGTGTTTTTTCTGGATTTTTTTTTTTTTTTTTAATTCACTTTATTGATTCGTGAAGAAAATAAAAGTAGAAATGGCTGGCTTGGCAAAAGTGTTGCAGAAAAACCTGACATTATGGTAGATATTAACTGAAGTCAGAACAACTGGCCGTTTCCACGACGCCCCTCATGGGATGCTGGGAATGCATTAACCACATACTTTAGGCCTCTAGAGAGGATTCCTTCTCGGTGCAAGTGAGACTAGCTGGAACACCGTCTGCCACTGGCCATCGTGCTTGTAGACAGATAGATGGGGGATAATGCTTAGAATGGGATGTGGGCCATCTGAGACTTGAGGAAGTAGGCTTGTTTACATGGGAAAAAAATCCTCCATAGAGTGAATATTTTTATAAAAAGGATGATAACCAGTTCTTTGTATAAGAAGAGATCAACAAAATTGTCAGATTAAGTGCGCATAGAGGAGATTGAAGGATTTATTTCCTATTGCCCAACATCAGTTGTAAAATCAGGTTCTAGAAGACCTAGATAGTCTTTGCCCGCTGTTTTAACATCAGAGAACTTTTGGGTTTTTTTATGAACAGGTTAAACAAGCATCTAGTGGAAATAGCATGGATATATTGATCCATGATTAGGACCTTCATTTTCTTCTAAGTTTATGTTCTTTTTCTTTCAAGTTTAAATAGCCATAGACTAGTCAATTCTGCAAAAGTATTTCTATCATTTAGTGCAATATGCAGTGACCTCAAGTATCAAGTGCTCAGCTACTTCCCTAGCAATTACAAGATGTAAATGATTGTGGTTTTTATTTTGTTCTTTTAGCAGAACTATTCCTTGGCTGAACTTGATGAAAAGATCAATGCTATAAAACAGGCATTGCTCAGGAAAACAAAAGAAAGCAAGTCCAAGGAGGGTGAGCGGCTTCTTCGATAAAAAAAAACAACAACCTTTTCAGAATCCTCGTCATGCTTTACGCATACCTAAACCACAGACCTGAGTAGTATTCATCCGGGATGACTTTAGCAGTGAAAGCAAAGCATGCATATAAGCTCCTCTTGGATGATCTTGAAAGCTTCCTTTCAGAAGAACTCATTTAAAAACAGTCTTATCAATGAAATAATTACTTAAAAATTAAGAATGTTTTAGGGATAGCATTCTAATAATCCACTCCCTTCTGTTATAAAGGAGGATTGCAGCATTGTTCACATGTGGAAAGTCTTAACCTACATACAGAAGCTACATTTCATGTATAATTCTTGATGACTGAGTATTCAAAAGTTATCCTTTGAATGCTTTTCACATAAGTAGCTTGCATAGACTTGTGAAATAAAACTAAATACTTCCTCGTAAGTAAACTGTCTTAGGAGAAAAGAAATTCCAAACCCACTTGCAGTATGCATGCTTACCTCCTTTTTTTCTCTATGTTTCACTGTGTTCACAGCTGTTAGAAATGCAGCAAATTGCATTTCTGTTTGAAAGAGGGTTGTGGAAAACTTCTATGTGTAGACACCTGTTCTTCATTTCCTCAGTGTCCTGTAGGAATTAAAATTTCATATTCTGCTAACAAACTGAATATATTCTAAAGACAACTCCAGGGGAGGTTTTCAGGAGCATGCCAGCAGGTACAGCTTCCCTTCCTGCCTTGTGCATGCTTACCTGACTTCTGCGTGTGGATGCTCGGTACATAGTTTAAGTTAAAGTCAGACCTTTGGCCACACACTGAAGTGTGATTTTGTTTGTTTTGTGGTTAATTTAATTATTTTTTAATAAACCATTTTTCGATTTTTACCAGTTCTTCAATTTATTTGTCTTTATTTCCATTGAGAAGAAAAGTAGCTGTTATGGAGGTAGTCTTTTATGTTAACAGCTCTGCTTCAGCAGTCATGCTGTGGATGATGCTCCGTTGCGGTTATGAATGGTACTGACTAGCCACAGGAATTTGAAGAATAGTAGGCATTCTCTGTTATTCTCCATTCTTACCTAACACATAGCAACTGCACCTAATGCTCCTCTGAAGATGAGCCAGCAGAGGTAGGAGACAAAGATGCTTGAACTCTGTTCCTAGCTTCAGGAAAGCAGTTAGTATGATAGTTGCTTGTCAGATGCCTAGTGTCCACCTAGAAAGAGATTAATTCAAGCAGTCATGAGTGCCTCAAATACCACATTGGATACAGAGGTATTTCTGCAGCTGAAGACTGTGACTGGCCGACGTGTAGGACCATTATTCAGATTGTACGCTACTTTTCAGTACAGTATCCTACAGACTGCTTTTCTTAGGCGAAGTGTTGCTGTTGAAAACCCTAACAGCTGATATTACGAGGGGTATTTTGGTGAAGCAGCATAGTGAGCTGCAGCTTTTAGCTCAAGTAGATAAGCTTTACTTCCTGACTACAAAACATTATTATTTTTTATTTTTGTACAGTGTCCCAAGAGCCATAGCTCAAGCAAGTACAGTGTGGATGTAATTGTCTAATGCAACACACCTCACAGTAGTATTTGCAAGAGTGGTGGGAGGTGGCTGTTACAGCTGGGGACAGGAAGGATGACCACAGGGATTTAACTTTTATAAACCAGTAGCCTCTACTCCTGCACTGTAATTCAGCTACTGGTGGGATGCGCTGGCTCAGTCTACTGCATTTGCACTGTACAATTTTCTCTGGAAAATTCTGGAATGAAGCCCTGGAAGGGATTTAACTGTGGCAGATAGTATTACCTTGGTCTGAAACATTTGTCTAAATTCTTGGTTGTTAATTTACATTAAAACAAGTGCATATATATATATGTATATACATGTATCAATTCTTATTTGGGGTCAGTTCTTGGAATAAATTGTAAGCACTGCTGATTTCCTCCAGGGAGACTAGTTACGAAAAGACTGCATTAGCAGTCTCAGAGTGGCTTTTTCTGTAGTGAATTGTTTGCTACTTGAAAGATCTCTTGCCATGGGATTCTCCTTCTGCTCCTTCTCAAGATGGCAGTGATGTAGCAGTTAAGGGTTGAAAGCATAATGAATATGAATTGTAGCAAGACAATAGGTAAGGAGACAACAGCAGAAGTACTCTGGATGGTAATTTGTTAGCCTTATATACTTTATCACATAAATGCTACAGATATACTTGAAAAATGTCAAGGTATTCATCTTGCTTTATTATGAGGTCTTTGCCATTTTTTGGTTTCAAGCTGTTAATTTCTTGTATGTTTAATGCTAATGTGCCTGTCCTATAAAAATGTGTTGGAAAGAGATTCTCTGCTGAGAGTTGCGCATTAAAAGTAGTTGCACATTTCAGAGGGCTGCCAGCTGCTGGGAGTTCCTTTTCCTCTGCTATGACTTGTATGCATAGAGGGATGGTGGAACAGGATGTTGCGCCTGGATTCAATGCTTCTGGTCTTACCGGTTTATCCTTGCTTGCCTTCTGTCTCTTCGGGCTTTACTATTCTGCAGCTGACTTCCACTCTTGAGAACTGTTTCTGCAGAAAGAGATGAGCTTCCCAATCCACCATACCCCCATAATAAAGGAAATGGAGGATAGACCTCTCATACTACCTGTTTCCCTGAGCTACTACTTATGCTGGTTTTCCCCTGGACCTGAAACACTCCAGTGCTTGCTGACAGGTGGGGCTGTAATGGCTGAAAAAGTCTGAAAGGTAACCACAAGCGAAGCAAAAGCAGAGGAAGCATTTCCTGTCTTGCTGTCATGTTTGAACACCTTGAACAAGAACATTTTACTGAACTTTGGCTGATTTGCACCCCCTTTCCTCCAAAAGGACACACCAAGGTGTTCTTAAGAAGAGAACTTTATAGTTTGTTAAACATCCTCTTCTCCACTTCCAGCGGGAGGTTGCAGTGCAGTGTAACACCGAGGGTACCTTCCTGTGTGCAGTGTTGTCCTCTTGGGATGCTCCTTGGACCCAGACACCTGCGTGAGGAGAAGCACTGCTATGCCTGCTGCTTGCTACAGAAACATTTCTCCCTTGACAAAAGGCCAGGTTTCAGTCCAATCTGGGCTAAGGAGTTTTTGTATGCAAGTTCCGAGAATTTACTGAACAGTTAAAACTATACAAAAGTATTTTGTCAATGGAATCCTGAGCTACACAGGGAAGAGTGTGACCAGTAGGCTGAAGGAGGTCATTCTCCCCCTCTACTCTGCATTGGTGAGGCCACAGCTGGAATACTGCATCCATTTCTGGGCTCCCCAGTTCAAGAGAGGCAGGGAACTACTGGAGAGAGTCCAGCATAAGGCAACAAAGATGGTTAAAGGATTAGAGCACCTCCTTTATGAGGAAAGGATGGCAGCTGGGACTCTAGCCTGGAGAAGGCTGAGGGGAGACTTTATTAATGCTTATAAGTATCTAAGGGTGGGTTGAAGGAGGATGGAGCCAGACTCTTCTCAGTGGTTCTCAGTGACAAGACAAGGGGCAATGGGCACAAGCTGGAACATAGGAAGTTTCATTCAAATATGAGGAAGAAATTTACAGTGAGGGTGGCAGAGCCCTGGAAGAGGCTGCCCAGGGAGGTTGTGGAGTCCCCTTCTCTGGAGACCTTCAGCACCTGCCTGCATGCAGTCCTGAGTAATGTGCTCTAGGTAATCCTGCTTTAGCAGGGGAGCTGGACTAGATGATCTCTAGAGGTCCCTTCCAACTCTGTTACTTGATTTTTGTAGGTTGCTTATGTGATATCCAGCTCACCATCCTCCAGCACACATAATCCCAGTAATGGTAAAGGTTTACCTGTGAAAGGACAATAGCGCTTTTGTGGAAACACCTCAGCTGCCAGCAGCTTGTGTGCAGCAGAGCACGAATAACTATCCTACAGCAACAGGTACTCTGCCTGGCTGTCAGTCCAGAGCTCCTTAATTTGCAAGCAATTGGAGAGTTTGCTTCTGATTTTCTTGTAAGATGGTACCTCAGTCTGTGAGCAAGCACACTGCTATAAAAAACAGATTCTTCACTAACTCAGGCTTGCAAGCAAGTGCTTTTTATCTAAAGTCTATCCCACCTTCAACATGTGGATATTTGAGAGGAGGTTCCAGCACTGCTCCCTATTCTCCTCCCCTGCTCAGTAGTGGAAATCCTGCTGACATCAGTCATGCGTGAGTGCTGTAGCTGGATTCTGGGAGTTGTGACTGGAGTTGCACAAGAGGGAAAAAAGCAATTGCCTTAGGAGGATGTGAACTTCTAAATTGGCAGCAGATAAAAGCCACCTGGATCTGGGTTACACAATGGTAACTTTGTACACAAGGCTTCCCTGGCAAGAATCTTGTGCTCGTGGTGACTGCAACCCATTGCAGAAGACGTATCTCAAAGTTCAGATGAAACTTCTTGAACCTTTCTCACTCATACCCACTTTCTATATATTAAAACTGCATGTGATTAGGACTTGCATTGCTTAATTAATTTAGCCAGGCTTACCATTGTTCTAGTGTACAGCTATGCCACATTACCAACACCGACAAGCTTATTCTGCTGTAAACTGGCAGGAAAAGAGAGAACAGTTACAGTATGTCCTCCAGGGAGAGATTGCAAAGCATTGTAAGCTGCCAGGGCTCTTACCTGAGCTGTATCTTCTGCACCTGATGTTTTCAAGGGACATGCTTTGAAGGAAATGCTTAAAATCTCTGTAGCCAACCAAGAACAGAAAGGATGGCTTGGTTTCCACTGCAAGAAGTCAAGACAGTCTTACATCCCAGCTGCAACACGCAAAATTTCACAGCTAAAATGAGCATTCTGTCTCCTTATTTATGCTTTCCTGAAAGCTGATCTAGAAATCTTCCCAGGCTTTGGCAGAGTCCAATAGCTTGTGTTTCACACTTCAGTTGTTAAGGGCTTCCAGTTACAAGACAAAAAAAAGGATAATGGCACAGGCACTGTAAATTTGGCATTAATTATTTGAGGAAGATGTCTAAGAGTGTCGCTTTTAAGCCAAGAATGTTTGTCTCCCTTAGGAGTGCCTCACGTTGCTGTTCAGCGCCTTGCCTGGGAGATGGGGTAAGGCACTGGAGCGTGTGTTACGGTGCAGTTCTGTAACGTGTGCATGATCCGTTCCTTTGCTTCAGGCTCCCCTGAGTAGGGAGCGATTCATCTCTAGGAGGCTAATTTCTTACAGTTGAGTGCAGGATTTTAATAAATAAACCCAAAAGTGAAGTGCCCTTTTGAACAGCCCTCGTATCAGCAGGTAATATCAGTAATTTAGGAAACTCAAACCGTTCACCATTCCATCCAATGTATTGTGATCGGTGCTGGAATTTTTTTTAAATTTATTTTTTTAAATGTATCATAAATTCTCTCTTTTGTTTTTATTAAGACCTTACACCACCACTGAGAAATTTTAACCGCAGAATGCCAAAGATACATTTTTTGAAGGAGATGTAGTCAAAATATTGAATAAAATCTTTTTTTTTGATTGGTGGTTTTGCAAATCATTTGCACTAGTGAGAACAAACACAACATTTTTTTTTACAGTAACAGATGCTGAACTATCCTCTCTGTCGTGGTTTCAGCCAAATTTACCAAAACCTGAGTGACAGATGTTCCCCCCCTCCCCCTCCCCTTTGGGTAAAGAGAGGAGAGGAAGGAGTTAAAGAGATTCAAATGTTTAGAACAAACTAAACTACTTTAATGAAAATATAAGTAATATAATAAAAAGGAAATTTAGGAAAAAGGGAAAAAAGGAGTATACAGTATATACAAAACCATATCAATCTCCCAGTATGACGACCACATCACCAGCAGGGTTCAGGAAAAGTCNGCTGTTAACTCCAGAGCCCAGTCAGGAGAGGCCTAGCCAAGAAAGCAAAACTGCAAAACAGAAAATTGGTTCATCTTACCTCAAACCAGGACACTCTCCTGAATGAAGACAAGGAGAGGATGCTTTGAAGAGGGAAAAAAAAGTCTCCAGAAAAATTGCCTTACAGATACATTTTCCCCAATGAAAGCAAGTGTTTCCCCCAGCCCTTCCTGTTGGAGGCTTGCAGAGTACTTCAGGGTAGAGAGATCCGTGTGGCTACAGAAGCCTGATTTCAGCTGTGCTATAACATGAACCTATACAATGCTCTCACAGCTGCTATCTCAAACGCAGTAGAAAGTGGATGAAAACTATCCACAGTCCTGGGGGTTGCTGAGGATCAAGGCAACCTCTCCAGAAGCATTGGGCTACACATTGCCTTTGCTGCCAGCATTGCCCTGATAACATATTCCTGTGGCTGAGAATAGCATTTGCTGTCCTGTTGGATGATCTGTCCCACCCAAGAGCAGTGAGACACAACTCAAGTGGTCTCCAGGAGACTGTTTTTCTTGTTATTGCTTCCTAGGATGTGTGGATTTGATTTCTTCTGACTTCAAGCGCTACCTGATGGGGAGAGGTGGGAGTACATAGTGTAGAAAGTCTAATTGAGAAATAAGAAAAAAGCAGCTACCTCCATAGATCTTCTAATGAAACTGCCTTGTCATGGACAAAACACTTAGAAGTAACAATGAAAAGAATAGGCATTGTTTGAAGCTATTATTTAGAAATTGTCTAAATTTTTAAAGGTTAATTAGTGTAATTTGCCCATCTTGGTTATTAAAAAGGGTTATACATGAACAATAAACGTAAGAGTTCAATCCATTTTATTTCCACAGTTGATTCATCCACATCTGTTTAGCTTTTTATGACCATCTAATTCATTTGTAGAATTCTGTCCAGTACAGATGGGCTACTGTTCATGACTACTTTCATACCATTTATATTATTGTTGCTCTGATTTTTATTCAAGGCCAAACAGAGGGGAATATAAGAGTGTGATGTTCACCTAAACATAACAATGACATTAATTTCTATTTGGCTTGGAGACAAGAATAGATTTGTGGAGACAATCCACTGTGAATACAAATAAGTTGTTTATACATAAATATAATAAAATTTCTTACTTAATTATGACCTATTTAACCAGTTCTACAATATGCTCTGTTATTATAGAGTTTTGAAGCAACAGCCAGGCTAAATCAATTGTCACAAACTCATTTGGTTCAAAACTAGGATTATACCCCTACTAACACTTGCAAAGAATAAAAGCTTTGCTTCTGTACCCTGTTCTATGACAGTTCTAGTAATCCTCTACATAGTCTCTCATACGACTGTAGATGCATATGCTATGTTATGTTATACAAAGTTCATACATAGGGAATTTTGCATTTGATGTAGACTGTCCCACTTCCTTTTGGGTTGTCAAAACGAACAGAATCTGTCTGGGTGTATCGCACCAGAGAGTCTCCTCCCTTGCTGTGAAAACATGTAGCACGACATGTTCCCCAAGTGCCAGCCTGTGAACCTAGCTCTTGATCTGTTTTATTTCTGAGTCTTCTGGGTATATGGGGAATAAATAATATAAGTTTGAATAACTTGCACTGTAGTTGTCTTTACAGAGAATTGTTACCAACCCCAGAGCCTGAATCATCCAAATCATTCAAAGAATGAAGAAAGTGCCTTTAGTTACCCAGTAGTCCCACCTCCACTTTATGTAGTTGGAGCTGCATGTATATAACCAGAATGTATAATGGCAAGAAGCAATTTGTATGCAGAATTATTGCAGTAATGGCAGGTACACTTTCATGCCAGTAATTTTGTATACAACATACTGTAGATGCTTGCTTAAGCATGCTAGCTACTTTGCTCAACCACCACACAGGGGATTAATTTTGTGATTGGTCACGACAGCCACCACTAATAAAGCAGAAGAAAACTAGCAAGGAGTTTCACTGATCAGATGCTTCTCTGACCAAAAGCCTGTGTAGCATCAAACAAGCTCAGATCCTGAACCACAGCCTTTGCACAAAACTCGTGAAGGAAAGAAAATGTGTGGGTTGCCTTTGTGTATGCATTAATTTTTCAGAATTTGATGCCACCAAATATCGGCATCATAAAATGGGAGAGGAAAGCAGAAAGAGCTTTCTGTTTAATACAGACTAAACTACCGTTGTAGGAAAGCAGCCTGTTCAGATGACACAGCTAAGCAGATTGTAACAGGGTGCAACAAGAAATGTCATGCTTGCTTGAGTTATCTACCACAATTTAATAGCAGACTGTCAGACTTGGGAATTCCCCAGTACAGTAGAAAATCTTTACTGGCACGTTGCAACAGCTTATAACATTATAACAGCTTTCTTTCATTGTGGGGATGAGAGAGAGACTCCTTCAGAGCGAACGCTCACAATTCTTCACTATTACATGTCCCAAACAGCAAAGGGGGGGAAATCCCTGCAAAACATAGATGGTTTAGAGTATTTAAAAAACAGTACGTTAAAAACTGATGACACTAATTGGTTCTTACCAGTGAAGAAACAGTGCTGATAAACCCTCCAGCACAGGTCGAAGGAAGCATCAGTTCAAAACCCCCACTTACACAGAGTGTTTCATCTCTGCTTTGGTTTTACAACAATAACACATACAAAATGAAAAACTGTTCTGGCCTGTGAATTCCACTTTAACACAGTACAATAACATTTGTGTATACGGGCTTGTCTTTTAGCTGTGCCGAAGTGTTTCACTGAGTGCCTCTAACGCAATTACAAGGCAAGCAAGTAGCAGAGAATGAGAAAAATAGGTATAGCAAAGGTGAAAAGCTATTTCAAATGCAATTTGAAACAAGACAGAGTCAACAAGAGACAAAATAAGGTTGTTCCTGGTGGTGGAGCTGCAGAAGAGAAGACACTTAGCCAGCACAGATAGCTGTGAAGGTAGAGAAGAGACCAGGGTGACACAAGATGGGCCAAAGGAGAGCGTCAGAGACTGACCTTGCAGGATGCTACACAGAAGGGTTGTTAGCACAGAGGAGATGAAAACAAAGAAAAAGCAGTTTGATAGGAGAGGAAGGAACCAATTCTGGTTACGTGACTCTGACAGGCTGCTGCTGAAGGTTACAGAGACACTGAGAAGTCTAAAGGGCATGAGGTCACTAACAGCATAGTGGAGAGCTGTTTCTACGCTGAAGAAAACCAGACTATTAGCCCCTCAGAACGTCATTGCGCAAAAGGTGTTTCTGACTCCCAGTGACACAGAGCCCCATGATTCTGCCTGCAATGGCTACAGCAACCAGTTTTCTCTCTGACAGTATCAACGCTGTGGCTTATAACCAGGGTTCAGGGCTCTTGGAGGATTAACTAAGGAAGGAATTGGCTTCACAATCTATTTTTTAGGGATATTGTTATGGCCATTTCCATAACTCCAAGAATTTGATTGATTACAAAATATTTGTTCTATACTTTCAATTTAATTTGTCAGTCACACAGAGACTGCTGCATGACAGCAGTGAGTTTGCCTGCTTGCCTCCTTCTGAGAGAATAGATTTACTGCAGCAAGAGTTAGGAGAAGAGGTTTAACAGGTACTAATCTCCAAGAACATAGCACACCTTCGTAGCAAAAAAAGAAACCCTGCCATTCTTTTACAATCCAACACTCCTTACCATATCCTAGTATATTCCCTGTGACTCCAGCTGCTTTGTGTTTATGTTTGTCACAGCTATTCTTGGCAATTTAGCAATACAATCACTGCTATCTTTCCCACCTGCCCTCCCTTGCTATTCAGATTATTGGCTCACCTCCCTTTTTCTCCCATGGCAATCTTCTAGTTATTGACTGCTTGGAATACATGAGAAAGTCTACTGGGACAAGGGAAGTCCTTGGAGACTGCTGCAAGTGGGTCTTTACATAGTCCCAGGGTGACAGACAGATCTCTGTTTTAAAGTAGGGCACCCTGGCTTCATGTGGGGTTCTGCAAGTGACCAAAATGTCAGCAAAGGCATGAAGTACTAGGGGATAGAAACACTGAAATCCAAATAATTCAGTTAGGCTAAAGGCAAACTTCTGTGTTCTGGAGGAACAGGTGTTTTCATGGTTACTCTTCTCTGTTGAGATTTAGTAGGTGCTGGTTCCGTGCCTCCCACATCCACAAGTTACTGGTGAAACTCTGTGTAAATCATTTGGTCTTTCCATGCTCTACCACTCAGTTTGCTGTAGGTAAATGGGGATCTGTCTAAAAGACTGCTCCTGCAGCTGGATCCAGACAAACCCATTTTTACTGTTACTGAAGCCAAAATAATTCAGGCAGAGCTACGCTGCAGGCGGTTCCACCATGAAAGGTCATCATGAGCTCCTCAAACCACCACTGCACTTTTGTCAGGCTCTTGCTTTCCCCCATCGGTCCTTGCCTGGAGTAGTTACCTCGTCCCCCTTGGCCCTGCTCCTGGGCTGGTTCTGCCATTTGGCATCACTGCCTACTTGCTGCCCCAAAAGCAGGAGCAAGACTTCAAATGAGAAACCCTTCCAAGCAGCATAGCAAAACTTTTATTCTGACTTCAGCCTTTCTGTGCAGTTGTTTAAAAATTTATAGTTTGTTCCTTTTTCTTTCATCAGAAGAATCAGTAAAAAAAGTTTTTTAAAATCCTTGGAAGACATAATTTCTGAAAGCATTTTTTTAATTAATTACTACCCAGTCAAAAACCACTAGCTATACCATTCTCTCATTGTAATACTAAGATATCTCAAAGAAAGAAAAACAAAACCCAAACCCAAACCCGTATATATGCTGTTCCTCTCTGTGTTTATTTCACTGTAATAATGTTTTCAAATTGAAAGGAGTGAAGGGGTGCAGAAAATATTGAAAAGTCATGAATCAATTTCAATCAATTTTAATTCTAGTATAAGAGGAAGTAATGCCACTTGTCGAAAACAAAGCAATCATTTCTGACAGCTAAATTTGCAAGAGACTTATTGCTGTCTGGAGAGAGGTAAAACTGGATGCTTTCCTGCTTCTACCTCTGCATTAATTGACTTTCAGTGGGGTTTGATTTATTCTAGTGAAGTTTCTCCGTGTCCTGTGACTCCTACTTTACTTCCTTTAAATCAGCACTGCCAGACAAACAGAATTACAATTTTTTCCAGAGTTTTAACTTGAAATATGGACTTGTTTTTTGGAAAAAATGTATGCAGATGTTTTCTATATGTACTTTTCTTTGATTTAAGACAGTTGTTAGGGAATTTTGGAGTAAGGCTAGAATAAAACTAAAAATAAGGATAAGATTAGAAAAAAAAAAAAAATCAAAAAAACATCAGTGGATAAGGAATTGGCTGGATGGCCACACTCAAAGGGTTATGGTCAATGGTTCAATGTCCAAGTGGCGGGCAGTGACGAGTGGTGTCCCACAAAGGTCAGTGCTGGGACCTGTGCTATTTAACATCTTTGTCAGAGACATGGACAGTGGGATTGAATGCACCCTCAGCAAGTTTGCAGATGACACCAAGCTTGGTGGTGCAGTCGACACACTGGAGGGAAGGGATGCCATCCAGAGATGTCATCAAGACCTGGACAGGCTTGAAAAGTGGGCTAATGCAAATGGCATGAAGTTCAACCAAGCCAAGTGCAAGGTCCTGCACCTGGGATGTGGCAATCCCAGGCACAAATACAAGCTGGGCAGAGAATGGCTGGAGAGCAGCCCTGAGGAGAAGGACTTGGGAGTGCTC
>VZRU01008634.1:128544-167403 GCA_013398155.1 Pedionomus torquatus
TTTCCACAAGGTGACTTTTCTGGCCTATGTGTGGTTTGTGGTTGAAATAAGCCAAAGTCCTCTTCCAGCACATACTCATTATTTAGTACCCAATAATAATTTTGGCCAGTGGTTGCCTAAACAATTTACTAACCAATTTCCCTTAAATCTATGAGGGTTATGGATTATATATATATGATATGTATTTTTATATATTCATATATTTAAAAGTTGATTAATTTTACTTTTGCTGCTACAAAAAAAAAAGACAAGCAGCTACGCCTTTGGAAGAACACCATGAGGACTCACAGGCCTCCATGAAGGTTTACAAGGAAAGCACCCCAGTGGGTTCAGCAGCCTGGAAGGGGATACCCTTAGTGAAAGACTTTGCCCAAGTATCTTTAGGATCTCAACCCCAGGTCTTGGCTCTCACATTTACATTCATTTGCAGACTGGTTCCTCCACATACAATGGGCTCAGGTAAACCATGAAACAAACATCCAGATTGCAAACTACACTGAATATCAGCTTCATTCAATAACCTGTTCAATACTGAGGTTTTTCATTACCGCTTGCAGGTTTTTGAACTGAAGAGGAAAAAATCACTGCTCAGCATAGCTGCTACCTTGCTAATGAAGGCAAGACTCTGTCCATACCTGAAGGTTGTTTTTTTCCAGACTGTTCCATTGCCTTTGGCAGCAGCAGGCTAAGTGAAATATGAGTTTCCTTATGCCTGTGCTGGAATTGTTACTGGCAGTGTTCAAATATCTGTTTTACTGTTATAAGCAATTCTGAACATAGATATTTTAAAAGTAAAATGCATTCATTTTTCATTTGTATTTGCAACCTATCTTTTCATAAGACAGTTTGAAACAAGTCACGTTTTCCACCAGAAAATGAATGCTGAAAGTAAGAGGTTAACAGAGTCTAATAGGTTAACAGGGTCTAATTTCAATCTAACAAGTTAACAAGAGTCTAGTTTCAAGCCCTCATCCCACACAATAGGACTGCCTACGAACACAGGTCATCTCATCCACATCCCAGTGGGTGTCAGAAACCCTGAGCTTGCATGGACATTGGAAAATTTCCAAGGCAATAGCAGTGGGAGAGTGTGCAAGTTCTGAATTTAGCTGGAGAATGTCAAAAAAAGGGAAAGGGAAAGGGAAAGGGAAAGGGAAAGGGAAAGGGAAAGGGAAAGGGAAAAGGAAAAGGAAAAGGAAAAGGAAAAGGAAAAGGAAAAGGAAAAGGAAAAGGAAAAGGAAAAGGAAAAGGAAAAGGAAAAGGAAAAGGAAAAGGAAAAGGAAAAGGAAAAGGAAAAGGAAAAGGAAAAGGAAAAGGAAAAGGAAAAGGAAAAGGAAAAGGAAAAGGAAAAGGAAAAGGAAAAGGAAAAGGAAAAGGAAAAGGAAAAGGAAAAGGAAAAGGAAAAGGAAAAGGAAAAGGAAAAGGAAAAGGAAAAGGAAAAGGAAAAGGAAAAGGAAAAGGAAAAGGAAAAGGAAAAGGAAAAGGAAAAGGAAAAGGAAAAGGAAAAGGAAAAGGAAAAGGAAAAGGAAAAGGAAAAGGAAAAGGAAAAGGAAAAGGAAAAGGAAAAGGAAAAGGAAAAGGAAAAGGAAAAGGAAAAGGAAAAGGAAAAGGAAAAGGAAAAGGAAAAGGAAAAGGAAAAGGAAAAGGAAAAGGAAAAGGAAAAGGAAAAGGAAAAGGAAAAGGAAAAGGAAAAGGAAAAGGAAAAGGAAAAGGAAAAGGAAAAGGAAAAGGAAAAGGAAAAGGAAAAGGAAAAGGAAAAGGAAAAGGAAAAGGAAAAGGAAAAGGAAAAGGAAAAGGAAAAGCTGTGTGTACTATATTTGAAATATAGAGTACCAGAAGAGGATTTGACTTGGAAAATGAAAAATTTTGGAGGTAAATTCGCTTAGTATACTTGAACAGTTAGGTACCATTATAGCTCTGCCTTTTCTACAAAGCATATGTTTTACACATTTAGTCATACACATGAGGGAGAAAAGTTTGATCTGTGCCTCTGTGCCCATGACCTGTGTAATTCCTCACTGTGCAGCAAAGGCGGCTCTAAAAGCTCCTTGCATCATTAAAAACTCATAGGACTGGGGCCATCTTTTGTTATGCGTGTTGAGACTGAGATCACTGTAACGAGGAACTTTCACAACTTTTAAAATACTGAGAAACAAGTATTTCATCTGAGATTTCTCCTCTGAAGTCCATCATTACCGGTTAACTAACAGCTCCCTCCAAAGAGAGCCCACAATGCAGAAGTATATTTTCAGACATTCAAGAGCCTGTCAACGTGACACCCAGTCTTCCAGGCAAATTCATTAGGCCAGAATTAAATACTTACTCGGGAGGGAAATATAGGAAGAGAAACTTCAGCCTTTGTCACCCATACTTTTGTTAACCTAGACTTTGCCAGATTTGCAGCATGTCACAACTGGTGCTTGCCGGGGCCATTGAGGCAGCAGGAATGCATTGGCTTTGTGAAGAAGTAGTTTCCGCTTGCATGTGACAAAGCAGCTAGCTGGCTAGTCAGCCCCAGTCAGTGTCTATTTATGGCAAAATGTCAAAAAAGAATGTCCTGCATTTGTGGCTCAACAATAATGAACATGGCTAAATCTGAAAATGAACAAAGGGAAGTGAACAGCTTTTTAAATCCTGAAGAACATTCGATTCTTGGTGTCCTTTTTGTTCCGATTGTTTGGGCTGAAGGCTGTGAAAGGACCACCTGTTGGGCTGCCATTTTGGGATTGTGCTAAATGCAGTGATTGCATGAAAGAACACTTTCCAAAATAACCTGGTATTATTATTCACTTATTTTATAGTAAATCTACATTCAGAACCTGCAGGAGAGTAGAAGGCTTTTTTTTTTTCTAAGTGAAATTTAAAGCTGTAAGTTCTCTATAAACGTGCTTACTGCGGATGCATGATTTTATAGTGACAATCATGATACTTTAAAAGGAGCTCAATTAAACCTTTGATACAGCAGTGAGTTCCTCTGTAATAGAAAACTAACCTTTTGAAGTAATAAATACAAGATGAAGGAGCGATTAAATTATACAGGACTGAGTGTCTCTGAGGATTAAATTTGCCAGGACTACTTGCACAAAATGTAACTTCAATATTTATTTTGCAACTGGCACAAACTTGAGGCCAACTGTTCTTAATGTCTGTAAAAATGACTCCAAGTGATGCAAATCATTTTTAATGTCTGTAAGAATGTTCTCGTGTGTGATTTGCTTTTGCTCAAAGGGCTGCATTGAATTGTGTTAGAATCTTACTGATTTTTGAGAAAGATTACCATAAATCAATATAAACATTCCATTTAAAAATATGAAAGGTGTAGTCATTTTTTCTAAGGGTTTTTGGGGGGTTTTTTTTGGTAAAAGATATACAGTCAAGTAATAGTGATTATTTACATAATAAAATTAGGTGAAATGTCACCCAAATTAAAAAAGAAAAAGTAATTTGTGTTTTATAAACATTGGTTACCCAAATGTTTGATTTTAAGTTGAGACAGATGACTCCACATAGTTTAGTATCTTTAATGTAATACATAAAAACTTCTGCCTGGTTACAATAAACATGCCCATTAGTGTATTAACAAAACAAATCTTTCCATGAGTGTTAAATGGCCTTTGTTTAGAGCTAATGTTAGTAATGCTTGACGTAGCAAGGAACAAATATGTTTTCCAAAATATGCTTTCCTTTTATACTCACAATGAATTCTGAAGTTCTTTACATAATCTCCCATATAGTCCCTTAATTTTTTACTAAATATAGGTGTCTACATAAGCTTATTGACACAGGTATGTTATTTACCAGGATGAGCAACAAACCTCTGTGTGCATCTGAACTTACACTCTCACCTCATGCTACACAGCACACATTTCCAAAAATTTTATATGAATTTTAGCTGGGAAAGGACTTCAGGATTGGAGCTGGGTTACACAATTAATTGGAGGGAGAGCCAAAAGGGAAGTCTGTGTGAATAGCTGGATATATTTCCAGCTGCTTTCACTAGTTCAATCACAAAAGTTATATCTAAAACTCAGAAGTTAAATCTCTTGGGTTTTTCATACTTTACTTCCTCAGAAAAATAAAGACAGTTGTACATTTGAAAACAAGCCGTAAATATATTGGTATAAATAAGAGAGAGCTTTTTCCTAGAACCCCCCTGCATATTTTACACTAGTAGAAATGTAGCTTAATGTATCACTGCCGCTTCTTTTACAAGTTAAAACATGATTTTAAATATATTGCAAGGGGTTGAAGTGACTCTTAGAAAATAATAGTTTTGTTGGTCAAACAAAATTGCTAGCCAAGCGGATTTTTACATGTGGATGGAACTATATTTCCTACCTTAGAGAAGAATGAGTTTTTATGTGACTATCAATTCAGAGGGGAGAAAAAGGTGAAGTGGAACAGCATACAATGCACAAGTATAAATTAATGTTTGGATTTATTGTTCACCGTGCTATAAAGAGTATGTACTACACGCAGCTATTCTATTAGGGAATTATGGAAACTGAGGCTAGCGAGCAAAAATGACTTCTGCCTGAATAAAAATATGTATCTTTGGGAGAGATACAGTATGTTTGGAACCCTGAGGGTTAATGAGAGGTAAGCTGGTGAAGGGGGGAGAGGAGATAAGGAAAATAACAGTAGCTGAATAGATGAAAGAAGTGATTCACTAGGAAGCATTGTTGATCACAGCTAGGTGTCAGAAACAAACTAGAAAAATAGGAACTGCTTTAACATTGACAGGAAAATAATATATATAAAAAAAGAACTTATACCACATACTAAAAAGAGAAAGAAAATAAGAAATAAGAAAAGGCTTTCAGGCTTTCTTTGGGATGCGTCAATGAAAAATAATGCAAGCAAGCAAGAAAGCACTGAAATGGAATCCTCTCTGAAGGTATCTTGGGGAAAGGGGCTCATTGTCCCATCCTTTTCACATCAAGAATTTAATTTTGCATTCTCTTTGTCTGTCTTGAGATATACTTGCAGTTATCCTACACCGGTTACTTTTTTCTTTCTTTTCATCCACTTAGGTAGTCTACACTGTCCACTAGACAGCCAGAATGGGAGAAATATAGCCATGAGTTAAATCACACAGCTGTGCCTTGCCAATGTGATTTTTGCCTGAAGTTTGAACTGCACCCAAAGGCAGAGCAGGATCTTGTTTTCTGAATGCTAGAGGGAAATGTAGTTCTTCTATTCTGCTCATTTTCCATTTCCATTTTTAACAACTGTTTTTACAGAGAAATTATATCTATTTGGAGCATCCAGATTTCATTATGCTTCTGCTACTTTGGATGCAGATATAACTTACAGAACTTGATCACTTATTTACCTATTTTTCACTTAGGTAACTTGAAAAAAGGTACCAGCTTGTATTTGTCCTCTGGAAAGACCTACACCAAAATGTTTTAGCAGAGCATTAAAACACCCGAAATGCCATTTGCTTTTTAGTACTAGACACATTCTGGTTCCTACATACGTATTCTGTTTACACCCATCCCCCATGAATTCTTAAGACAGTTTCTCTTATATTAAGCTTCCTTCTGGTGCCCATAGCAACACCATCTAGTACTGAAATGTTCCTGCAGGATTTGCAGGAGTCCTTTCAAAACAAGATGCTGATTCTGCAGTTATTGCACACCCAACTACTTGTATCAGATTCAGAGTCCAAGCCCTCAACTGTGTGTGGAGGCAATTTGGCTCACCACTGACTGGCCTCATCATCATTAGGGATGAAACATGTTACACATTCTCATTTGTTTAGGTAGCCAATAATCCTTGGGTAGTTTACAGCAACCAACTTGTTTATTTTTCATAGTTTACTTAACTGTATGATTTCTCACAGAAGGTGGTGGGGCTTGGAATTTCAGATGATTCTGCTGTTCTATCTACATTTCTCCATCTTCAAGTGCACTGATGTGCAAATTGGCCTCTGCCTTCTGGTAGATGGCTCCAGAGCCACTTTCTGATCTATTGAGGAAAGTGGCGCAAAGTGGCAGTTACATTTGTTTAAAAACCAAACTGGGAGGATTTCATCAGAAGTCCCAAAGACAGGCTCCTGCAGCCCAGGGACTTTTACCAGAGCATGTGTACTGGGAGCCTAGTCCTTTGAGACACCTAGTAGGGGTCAGAATGACCCGCATTGAGCTGGACCTCATCAGACACCATAGATGCATGTGGGGTGGAAAAGGGAAGGTCCTGTGCCATCACCACTGCTCCTGACTGTGTGTTGGGATTGAGGAAGTTCAAAGACAGCTGAGGGAGCTGGTGTGCTTCAATACCTCTTCCGTGCACACTGGAGATGTGAGCAGGACTCCAGAGAAGTGTAGAAGACTAAGCAGGAGGGTGTGCTCAGCGTCTTCTAGCCCCCTGTTCCAGATCTTCAGACTGGAGAGGAAAACCTCTTCTCCCAAGTGCCAGAACCATGCCAACTGTCAGTATCAGTTATTTGTATTATTTTGGCTAAAAAAATGAAAGGATGAGGGTAGTGATTGACACTACACACTTTGTTCATTCATTTTGAACACAGCATTTCATTTAAATTCTGTGTTGTGCCATGCTGCATGCTAGGAAATGTACCCTAGGATATTTTTAAAGCTATAAAAGTTCAGTAAATGGAGACTTCCCTGCAGGACTCAGCTATTAAATCTTTGCTGGAAAGTGGGAGCCACGTCCATTAAAAAAATCATATTCTGGTGAGACTAATCACATCTTTGTACTACTAAAGTATGCTTGAATTCAGATATTAATCGCATAAATATTTGGCAGTTATACATCATGTGGAACAAACACCATGATTTGGCAGAGTTAAATAACTCCTTATCTCTGAAGTTATCTTGAGAACATGGAAATATTTGGGACATGTTCAAAGCTAAGGCAGAACATTTGACACAGTAAAGTAAGAAGAATCCCTTCCCTCACCATCATTTAGCAAGAGAAAAATTCACCCAGAGTCCAGCTGCACCCTCCTCCTGCTGTGCCAGCAGCACGGGCTGAGATCTGCACCGAGTGACGGTGGCCTGGCCAGGAGCAGCCCCCCAGCCCAGGGACCATGCCAGCAGCACTCTGAGAAGGAGCTGGATGTTGCCGGCAGATCTAATATAAGGTTCAGGCCTTTGTACAGAAAGCATGCAAGGGATGGTAAGAGCTCACCCAGCCCCACTGGTGCTCTGAGAAAGGCTTTAGGTGCTGGTGACAAGGAGTCAGCCTCAGGTGTGCAGCGGGCTTATGCTCTGAATGTTAAAGCACAAGGTCTGGTAGAAGGGAGAGCTTGAAACTCCTTCAGAGGAGATGGGACACAAATCATCCTCCTGTGCTCCAGCAGAATCATTCCAGAGCAAGAGTAAAGCTGGGCAAACTGTGTCCTGAGGTGCAACATGGGCCCATTTCTTCCCTGCAACCTTCACACATACTGTGCTAAAGATGTAATTCTGAATAAGTAAGAATTTAACTCCAAGTCTAATTTTGAATTTACAGCTGTTAAGAGAAAGAAAAAAGTTCCTTGTGAGTCAAATGAACTTGAACTTGCAAGGAGGTATGAGTGACTCCTAACATTATTACTGGACAACTGTATTTTTCTCCAATGTCATTCTTTCTACCCAATGTTAAATCCCCTGTTATCAACAAATAACTCCTTATTTGGTTATTGCTTTGCTTGCTTGAGCAAAATCAAGATCGCAGAAAATTTCTTTAGTTTCAAGGATGGCAACCTGGTGAGCATATCTAGCCCATGGGACAGTTTCTTCCACCCTTGTGGGAACATTCCTTGGGCAGAGGAAAGCAAAGCAGGGGGTAATGTCACGTGTTGCTAGAATTGGGGAGTGCAAGGGGGCAGGAACGACAAATTTTCAGCCTGACTTGGATCTGGCAGGATTTCTGTGATCAAGAAATGCTGCATTAACATTCCCATACTGGACACGCTCAGAGCATCAGGTTGGAATTAGAAGTGGAATCCAAACATTCAAATTACTTGATCCCAGGTGGTGCTGACAGGACTAGGCAGGCATTTTAAACAATAGAGATCAAAAAGTCCAGGGCAATGCATTTGTTTATGAACACAAGGGCTAGAAAAATCATTTTTACAATGATTTATACTGAATCTTAGTTTTTCATCCTGGGTTTTGTGTTGGTTGTTTTTTTTAGTTTTGTTTTGTTTTGTTTTTTCTGTACGCTCCTTTGTATCTTATTATTAGGGAGTATTTCTTTCATGAAAAGGAATTCTGATGCTACACAAATCTTCAAGGAGAAAAAAGCATTTTCATTGTCACAGGTTTTAAGTATAAACTGCAATTTGAAAGGATTTTTTTATGCTCCATTTTTAAAGAAATCTTTTCTTGTGAAGACACATTAATCTTGCCAAGTTAACAAATCAACAGTTCACACCAAACTCCATCCTCCTTGTATTAGAGATTCTGTGGTTTGCTATTTAGATCTCAGAAAGGTCCAAGATGTGAGGCCTGATTCATCACTGCATTAATTTTGGTTTTTGCTTGCATAAAGCTGTTGCTTTTGAGTTGATTTAAATTAGTATAAAACTTTTCAAGACACACACTGCCTCTTTCTGAATGTCTAGAAAGTCCCCGACAAAACTCACAATGAAATTTTTCTCAAGTTCTTTTCTAACAATAATAAATAACATCCAAAGTTGTTGTTTATGTGCACGTGAAGGCAATGCACACTTTATTAAAAAAAAAAAAAAAAAAAAGAGCAAAAATACCAAGTGCAATAGTTATTTAATTTCAGAGCAAAACTGTGTAACTCGGGACTGTCAGGTTACTGTCAATGCCAAATCTTGTCCCGATTCATATCCCAGTCTGCTAGTCTGTGTTTCTTGCAGCGGGAATCCTTTCAAAAAAACTGTTTTGCTACCTGTAGGTGCTACTGAGGGAAAATCTGGGCATTGGGCCAGCTATTGTTCCCTTTACAAAAATTCTCACTGCTGATAGTCACAATCAATATTTACCAAGTCAAGAAATGCCATTCCTTGTCTGAACACTCCGTATGCTTGTACCCAGTTATAACCCATCCATTTGTTATCAATTTGCTGAACAAATGTAGGTTCTTTTCTGAAACTGATAAAAAAAAAACAACAAACAGAGTTCTTGATAGTAAACGTTTTTGTTTTGTTTTGTTTTTTAATAAGTAAATCAGTAACTGGATATCTGATATACTAATTTGGAGAATGAAGCTTAGATAACTTAATAGGAATGATGACTTTCATCCGCTGAAATTATAAATGCTACATAGCTTGGTTGCTTTTAATCCCATTTAACTAAATCTCCCCATTTCATTCTTCTACTCTTTCCTCATAAACAAATCCTTCCAACTTCTTAGTCATGTTTTCTATCCTCCTTGGAATTCCTCTCTATTTGTCTACATATTTTGAGCATAAAGAGAGGCCCAGGGTGAATGCAGGATTCTAGGAGGGATTCTGTCAGCATTGTGCTAAATCCGTAATTAAAAAGGGTTAAAGTTAATATATTTAAGCTACAACAGTGAATCCACTTGATCACAGATGACAACAGAAGTATTTATAATGATAATGATTGTCTTACCTCTCAAATGGTCACTTAGAGTGTTTAATCTGTACAGATTTGTTTTCTACAATGAAGATATTAAGGATATTTCCATGGCAGTACAAATTTTGCTTGAGTTGGGGAAAGAGAATTATTTTTAAAGGGTTTAAAAAATATTATGCCCTGATGATTTTGGTCTGCAAATAACAATCTCTCTCTTCTCCGCCTTCACTTTAACACCGATCTTTCTGTCTCTGTGCAGCAGGACCGGTACCTTACAGCGGTAGCCTCCGAAAGGCAGCCACAGAGCACGCAGGACGATGCACAGTAGCAACAGCAGCTGCAAATAACCTTTTTGTGTACTTTTACTGAAATGTTTAAATGACACAGTACAGATGAAGAAAGCCCATATGTTCATTCCATCAAGCATTAACTGCATGCAAACAGTTTAAACAGTTTGCCTGTATAAATTTTATTATTTAAATGTCCCCAAACTATGCTAAAAAATCCCAAACACATTTTATTATGTTTCTGAGCTATATCAGAGCTGAATTTTAGTCAAGCACACCATCCGTGCCACTTGCTTATTAAAAAGGAGCAGAGCCCACATTCTGATTACATTCTAGTTTTTGACAAGCCATCAACAAACCCACTCATTCTGTGACCACCGGTGGGCACAAACACATCTCAGAACCCCTCTCATGCACTGGGGATCTCAACAGGGTAACGACAGTTCCCACCTTACAAAAAGTCTCTGATCTGAAGAGCTTCCCCTGGGCAGAAGTTCCTAGTACGTTGTATTATCAGAATCACAGGCACAGAGTTCAGAAAGTTTGGGATTTGTTTTTTTTTTTTTTTTTCCAGCCAGTGATGCTACGGAATTAATCCAAACTGGCTAACTTGTGAAAATAAATTGTATTCTCTCCAAAGAATACTTTAGCGGTATGAAGCACATATGCATGTGTACCTCACCCCCCCTCACACACCTGCACAAGTACACACGCACACATTTACGTGAGTAGATTAACTGCATCTAAAAATCAATTACCTATCTGTATGCACATGTGTTATTAAGATTTATGAAGACCATGCATAGATTTAACTACAGGTTCTGCTTACTTTCCTAAAAATTTGAATCAAAGTATGGTCCTGATGCTCTTTGTCCCTCTACTATTTACCTACACACCGTGAGCATCTTATGTTCATTTGTATACAGTATATACAGGTGTCAAGGGGAAGATGTATATGCATACATCTATCTACCTATCTGTATATGACCACCATGCATTGTTTATAAAATGAGTTTATTGCCCATACAAACAATAATTATTCTAAACATGCAATTATATATCCATATTTGTGTGTCTGTATAGATTTTTTTTGTCCTTAATGGAAAACTTGAACTGCAAGCAGCCATGTCAGAACTCAGATGGTTAACATTCACTTCTTGCTGTTTTATTGCATATTACTGTGCGCTCCTGAGCAGCAGGAGCAGATTCAGGCAATTACAATCAAGTCAGGGCACACGCCGTGGCTGAGCAACACGATCATGATGAGGATACTGATGAGGCACTTATCGAAAACCCCACATCATCCACACTCATCAGCCACAACATGTCACCCCAAATGAGGCATCAGCTGCCTTCAAATGGCTCATTGCACACTGTTTACAGCTTTCTTTGGACCCACTTTTGATTTTGCGGTCAGGACTTAGTTCAAACAGCAGCTGACTGGCACTGGCGAGCATCGGGATTCAGCAGAGCCGACTTCCCGGGAGTCAGGAGTGTTTTGACATGGGGCCTGACCGATGGAGAGGAAAGGTCCTCGCTCAGTCCCCCCCAAACATCAGTCCCTCCAAGAGGGGGGTAAGTTATTTCAGAAACGCTGGAAATCAGGCGAGGAGGGGCAGGAGGAGAGAGGGGAAAAACAAACAGACAACCCCACAGCACTTTCTGACATTTTTATTTCCTGCCTACACCTGAATGAGTGGCTAGTAACAAGAATTCAGGTAGAAACATTTTGATCCAGAGCCCTATCATTTCTGGGGCCACTCTGAGCGTGCCAAAAGGTCCTTACAGTGGATGCACAAGTCATAGATTCTCTATTCAGTCTTTGCCTGAGAATTGCACTAAGTTGGGCAGAAAACTTTTCCTGGGCTGCAAACCTGTCCCTACTACTTATTGGGATTCAGGAACACCTTTCTTTCTTATTTACTTATTTCTGTGGAAAACAGGCAAACAAGAAAGATCCAGCAAGGAAGGGTGAGGATACCTGGATGGTTTCAGGGGACCAGCCCTCTCTGTGAGTGAGGAACAAAAAAGGAACAATTCCAAAATAGAGAGAATGAGAGAGACTCCCTCCAGCCCAGCTGATAGGCACTCGAAAGAGGGGTTTAGAGACTCACTGGAGGAGGAAAGACCACGTCCAGACCCTTGTCTAAATCAAGTGGAGTGAGAGCTCTGAGCTGGGGATTGGTTACTCCCGCAGAGCATCCCTCTGGGCTGAACTAGTGCTAAGACGCTTTCTCCTGCCACCACTGCCTAGAAACAGATATTTCCGCAGCACGGATTAGAACTAATTTGTTTTGACAAATAGAGATTTTTCTGATGAGAAAATGCTACGTCATGGAGTCCCTGACGTTCTGCCAAGGAGAGGTGAAAGGACCTTAGGGTGAATAGAAACCTAGTCCTTGAACTTCAGCTGTTAGCTGACGAAAATGTATACTAATCAATTATTGTCAGTTCGTATCTGTTTATGTGAGAGACTGGAAAAAAATGAAGTTATTTTACTTTACTACTCTTCTATTTCATAGTATCTTATGAAATCAATTTAGTAATTTATGACAATGACAAATTGCAAAATTCCCAGATAATTGGTTTCTATAGCAATTAAAAATCTTATTTTACAAATAGTCAAGCTTATGAACTGAAAGCTGAAGTTATTCATCCAATCTTACATGGCCAGCTCTGGCCCATGAATTACATCATGGGACAATACTCTTTTTTCTGATTGTTCAATTATATATATATATATACACACACACACATACATGTAGTTATGTTTATGGTTACTGTCTGCAGCCTGTGCTGTCTGCCTCAGTAGCTCTCAAATTCTAGGATGCAGCACGCTCCCTCCCGTTGCCAAATTGTGACAGTATATTGCATCATGAAAACATCTGAAGCAAAATCAAGAGGATCTGTGCAGGTTTTCCTACATTCGTACATACATCTGAGAGGTTTTTTCCATGCAGCTTTCATTTCTAACCTGTTTTGCACAATGCTTTTTCTGTTAGGGACAGATTCCTCCTGCTGCTTACTAAGATTTTATTTAATGTTAAATAGAGGAAAAATATTTTGCACAAAGTTGAAATAGATGGTCCCAGGAGAGACAGAAATTAATGTGTAAAATCCATTTATTAGTCTTATTTGTTAAGACTGTTTTTTTTTTTTTTTTTTTCTCCTTTCCTAGGGATAGCAAACATTCTACACAAATCCAAACCCCATTAATTTCCTCAGAATAGTTTAAACTTATTGTTAGGACTCCACTCATGTTCTCTCCTCTGTGGTGCTCAGCAATATAGGCGGCGGGGGGAGGTAAGGAGTGTGCGTGCATCAGGATGGCACAGCATAAAATCCCTGAAAACTGCTTGGCCGAAATAAAAACGAGCTGCTCGTGCACAGCGCTGCAAAGACACGAAACTCTGTGTGAGTGATGTTAGATGAGAACTGAAGCACCGGTGGTAAAGCATCCTAATTACAAACCTGCGGTGCAGGCGGAATAATGGACAGAGCGGCAGCACTGGTAGTTGCGTAAAAAGGAGTGGAAGTTCGCATTTTTGAGGCTGTATCCTGAACTGAAGCGTGTGCGTGTATGTGTATGTGTGTGTGAGAGAGAGAGCAAGAGCGAGAGAGAGAGAGAGCGTGTGTGTGTGTGTGTGTGTGTGTGTGTAAAGAAGTGGTTTTGGGTCATCATCTTACGCTCTTTGTGATGCACATTCTAATTTAGGCAAAAGGGATGCATCTTTCAAATGCAGATCATGTTTGCATTAGAAGAGCAATGAGAACACTTGTCACTTTCGGAACATTTATGTGCTAGAAGTACTGTTAGCAGAAGAGCAGTTTAGATAAATTCAAGACTTTTTTTTGCTGATCACAAACATTAAGCTTCACACCTGAAACCCTCAACCCCCTGCTGTGCTCTAATCCTAGCACCATTCACCCTTAGAGACTCAAAGTGCTGTGCCACTGCTCTCAAACATTTGATTGCCCTTACTTTGAATGCCACCACCTGCAAAAATGCCTTTTTATTCCCTTTGAGCCTCTTGAGAAGGAAGTAAAAATGATAATTCATGACAAACATTAATTAATTGTTTACAAGATGATCTTTTCTTTTTCTAACTTCTGTTCAGCAGACATGTTGAGCTGCAAGACTCCACGCTTGATGCCAGAGCTTGTCAAGAGGTCTGCATTGTTGTTTATCACTCAGGCATAGGATAGACTGCAGGTCATTGTTTCTGCAGTTCAAGTAGGACTGTCTAGCTCTTGTTTGAAGAATGGAAGTGCCATGCATGAGTTCCCCAGTATAAAAGAACTACCGGTTCTAAGAAGGAACAGGGATTTAGCTTCTAATGCAGAGTAAATAAACATTTTTCACCATCTCTTGCTCCATGTGATTTTGGAAAGGTCAAGAGGTGCCATTACAGTATTTTAAAAGCTTCAAATTATGTTTAAATAACGTATCACTAAACGCAGGGAAATCTTATCAGAATTTAAGAACCTATTGTCGCTGTTTTAGTTCTTGAATTCGTCATCAGAGGAAGACGTATTTTGAAAGGAATGCACTGTTGTTAGAAAGGCTGAGATTCACTCAAGCCTTGGACTCAGCTTCTCCCCCAGGCTAAAGCATAAAACCCCCCTCGACAATGCAGACTTGATTTAACTGAGTCCTTAAATTCAAGAATAAATTCTACCACACGTGCTAATAAGGGACCCGAGTATCCCAATGACAAGCTAAAAGAGAAAAATACAGACAAATGAAAAACAAACAAACCAACCTGCCAAAGGCTTGAAACCTGGGCAGGAAAATGCAGTTCCCCAAATTACACTTATGCAGCTAAAGGTGAGCAAACTGCCTTGCAGAGAAACTGTGCTGCCACAACCTGGCTGAAATCATTAGAAGCTGTGGTGAACGGCACTTTTGCAAATCAGATCTTTTATTTACTCATATATATTTTTTAATATAGACAAACTTACATTTATTTACACACATGTAAGCAGACACATTTCGGACACGTTTCTCAGTTCCTTTTGCAACAAAACAATTCCAAGAACTTTAAACCATATCAAAAGTCTGGCAATAACATAAAGAGAGGGAAAGGTCTTACTTGTAGGAAGTGTACAGTAATACAGCTTCTCGCAGAACTCTGGCTTCCACATTCCAAATTAGGAGCCCTTAGATCACGGCTGCAAGGCTAAAAATCAATGCTATATTTTCTGAGTTAATACTAAGGGTTGCACTTAACAGACATGGAGACTAATAAGGTATGCAGAAGGAGTAAAAGCAGTGCACAAAAAATTCAGGCCTTCGTCTTGGCGACGATCCAGCACAATGATGTTTCAACCAGATTTGAAAAAAAAAAAAAAATCAATAACATCTGTGGTATAATGGTTAATTAAAGAAGCTCTTCAGCAAAGCTCAAGATGAGAGGCTCGGCCTGAAATTCAGACAGCTGAAGCTTGATTATCAGGAAAGAATGCTTTTTTAGCTATGAGTGGATAGGCCAAAAGCTGCAATGTGTGGAAATGGGAGAAAAATTGCTTTTATTTTAACTTTCTTTAAGTAATCAATACATGGTTTTCACCTGCATTAGGAGCTGTTTAGAGCAAAAGGCTCTTTCTATACATCTATATAAGTATAATCTACTCCCTTTGGAATCTACAGATTTAAAAACAATGGCAAAGATAAGCAGGTTGGCTTCCTGCTCTTAATTCACAAATTCTTCCCATCCCCTCCAGCTGTGCCTTAAGTACAAAACCCATCCCATGGCAGATCCTTCCAACTACATGCTCTTCATACTTAGTTTAATTTTTAAGACCTGAGCCTTTCAAGATTGAGCCCAAAAGAAATTAATCAAAAAGATTGAATATTAAAGCGTAATATCTGCAGTAATCAGGCAATTCTAAAATCAACCTCTGCACTTTTCTATCCTGTTCTTGTTACTCTTTTATTTGTCACATCTATCTAAGATATATATGCACAGACTTACACCCAGAAGGGACTGTCTTAATCCTTTCATGCTATGGGACAGAGGTTTCCAGCTGGCAGTTCCTGTGCACTGTCTATATCCCAGGGATGAACAAGAAGACACAGTGGAGAAAAAAAAAAAAAAAAAAAAACCAACCTGATTTAGAGATTTCAAATGATAGAAAATCCACTCCATCTCTTGGCAAGTTGTTCTGAAAGTTAATTAGCATCACCATAAAACTGCCTTCTTTTCAGTCTGAGTTTTTTCTACCTCCTTCTGTCTTGGTCTGCAAAGTTCAAGAGCTCTGGGCTATCAGAAATCATTTCCCTGTAGAAGTTAAAGACCATGGTCAAGCCTGCTCTTCATCTTCTTTTGGATAAACTGAAAAAGATGGTACCTCTTTACTTTCTTACCATAGACAGACAGATTCCCAGAACTATTGTTTTTTGTAACTCCTTTCTATGACAGGGTCCTTTTCAAAGGCAGATAAACAAACAAAAGCTGTTCCTCCAGTAGCAATCTCACTAATGGTTAATATTAGGGCTCTGGCTTCTACTTAATTTTTCTCTGTTGATCCACCCAACTCAGCTGCCAACTCCCACACTAAGAGCTCAAATATTTTTAGCCCAAATTATTTCAACCTTTTTTTCTGAAATGCATGTGCCTTCCTTAAAAATATGGGCAACATTCCTTCTTCCAGAAGATGAAAATACCTTGTATTTGACCATGTTGCAACAAATCTTGTTAGAAAGTGTACAGCTCTGCTGTATAAGAATGTGTAACAGTGCTTTCATTCTGCAATGCTACACGAAACATTTCCCACATATTACAACTGTCAAGAACAACATTTTCTATTTTTCAGGAAATTCCAAATTGGAATTCAAACAGAGAGCAAATAATTTTTAAGTTAGCTAGCAAATGAAGTTTCAAGGAGAAAAATTTTTCTGGGTAAAAATGATTTATTTACTTAATTTAAATATTTAATTCACATTTTCATTTGAAAAATAATATTGCTTCTAGTTACATATTGCTTCTTAAAATGCACATGAAAATTAATAATCAAAACCGTTTCTGAAATGTTAAAACAAGTTTTTTCAACACAGGCAGACACAATGTTTTCTTTCTTTTCCCTAGGTGCAATCTCTTGAAAGCATTACTTTTTCCAGACCGTACAAATCTAAGGGAAAAAGCACCGCTCATTTAAAAAGATTATAATAAATCAGTTTAACTCACACTAATGAAAGTCTAAGTCGGAAGGTCTTTCTTTTTAAACTGTAAGGCACAAAGTAGCAGCAGAAATAAAATCAGAACTTTTGCGAACTCAGAATTTTCAAGGCAGAGCTTCCAAAAGCAATAGGATTAATTTACTTACATTAAAATCAATGTTAGCTTTACGTCTGTTTTCAAAAGGAGCAGAGCTAAGTCAAGAGAGGGTGCAAAGTAAAATCCTGCCCCCTCCAACTTTCTGTCAGAATTCTTCAGATTGCTCCAGAGTTCAAGTGGAATTTTCCTGAGCAAACAGCATACCCTGTGCAAAGATCTTCTATGTCATCAGCACTGAAGAAATGAAAACATCAGCAAGTACATATTTGGAAATATAACTGCATTCAGAGTCAGAACTGAAGGAAACAGATATTAAAAAATAACTGCACCCGACTTGGTGCATTTTGTTGCATGTGCCAAACGTATCTTCGCATGTATTTTTTCCCCCTGAATTAAATTTTATTTGATATACATATATGACATCCAAGAAATACATAATCATCTCTTCTATTTTGGACAAGAAATCTTCCCCATCCCTTAAAGCTCTATTGCAAAACAACATGTTTACTGTTCTCTGCCGTGATTATAAGCTCCTGCAGGCACTGGACCATTTCCAGTTGCCCTGTCTCACACCAGGTGAGAAGAGCGCTGGTGAAGCCTCCCTGCTCTCTGACATCCAAAAGGGCCAAACACTCCACTATTAAAATATTTCTGCCTGTAGACCCCCTCACATGAGTTGACAGCTCTCCACTCTACAGTAGCGCTGCCGTGAGATCCCTTGCAAGGGTCCTCTGAAAAGGCAGATGACATGCTGGAATGGTGCCATTTTTTAACCTAGATTTAATAACGATCTGGCATTCAGCTATGTCCATCAGCCCAACCTCCCACAGTCCCATTTAGGTAATCAGGTAGGTCATTATTCTTTGGCATGTGTCGTTCATAGTCATTGTTCCAGGGAGAATTCCTTCCTAAGAGGACCTGGGCTTTAAACCGGATTGCAAGGGCAAGCAACGGGGTTAGCACTGGAATAAGGATTTAAGGCAGTTACATTGACATTGGCCATGCCAGTGTTGCTCTTGGGATCATTTAGAAGGCCCAGGAGCCAAGCATCCAGATCCACCAAAAATGATTTGAAGATTGCATGTCATCCACGCAGATTGATGTGTGCCAAGGTATAATCTTGAACTTCACTGACCTTTGCAGGCTCTAGCAGGACCTCAACACCAGAATGGCTTTTTTTCTCCTTTCCCTCAGAAGGTGCCAGTGTACTGTGGCATGGCATTGTCCTACTATGAATACCCAGGCAGCTGCTCACCTCGTTAGGAGCTCTAGGGTGAACCTCAGGACCTAGAGTCCTGTGAACCTCTTTCAAAAAATTCAACCATCCCACATCCTTGTCTGTCCCAAAACTTAATCATAGTTAAATGTTTTCAAATCTTGGCCCATATGATCAGCAACTTTTCTCATTTTCCCTAAAACCTGTTCACTCTGACAGTGCAGATTCCCCAAATCTGCATGCCATCAGGCATGGAGAACCTATGGATATGAGGCTTGTAACTAAATTACAGGGTCGTCCTGTTGGTTTAATCACAGGACTGATATGAACTGAATCTGGGCACAGCACCAGGTTAAACATGTGCAGAACTCTCCCAGCATTGCTTCGAAATCCAGCTTGAGCAACCACCCTGTAACCATGGTTCAAAATCTGCTGTTTTGCAATGTCCAGAAGTACACAGGAAACTTGAACTGCAGCTAAACCCTAATTCCTGTAGTTACTTTGGACAACTCAGACCCACCAGCTTGCAGAATGCTCTTGCATCCCTATGAACCTTAAAAGTCCAATGGTATTCCTAACATACACCTGGAAAGGCACTTCTGGGTAAGATACTGACCTCAGAAAAGTTTCTTAAGTACTGGCTTCAGTTTTTCTAGTCATGAGAGAGCAGCGCTTTTTCTGTGGTTTGTTCCACCCCTGGATTTCCCAGAAGGTCAGTTTATAATGTGAAGTGGCAGTCTTTGAAACATAAAAAACATGCACACTAGGAAACAAGCAGACCACCAACATACTTCACACACTGTAGCCCACAAAAGAGACACCAAAGGTATCCTGAAGTTACCACAGAACTGAGGGGATGATGTAGAAATGTGACATTTTGTATTTAACGTCTAATTTCTCTGAGACCCAACAGTAACTCAAAATGTGCGCTGAAGCGATTGTCCCAGCTGCAGGCAGAGTGGACTCTCCTCTAATAGCCTTGGTCTGAGCAAAGACAGGTTTGAGTTTTCTCTTCTTTCTTTAGGCTGAATAAAGAACCCACAATAAACACTTGCATCAAAAGAGGAAGCAACTGGCATGGGATGCTCATGAAATTCATGGGTGCTTAGGGCAGGTGTGCCAAAGGGGCACTTCTGATCTGAATTAATGAGAGGTAAATTTTGGAATTACGCTCTGCAGTTCAGCCTCTGAACTCTAACCAGTGCAAGATCCTCCCACACTGCTTCAAACACACACATGTGGGTATGCACACACTTCTGCAAAGTCTGAAGCAACATAGCAGCTGGCAAAATCAAGAATTAACAGTCAAACTGCATTCCAAAGGAGCTCTTGCTCAACAGCCTCTCCTTTAAAGTACTTTAAAGCCACATGCCTCGCTGATAAAAGATACCTGATTTCTGCCTGTTTTTTCTGTACCTCTGTTTTGAACTCTGCAAATTTTCATGCTTCAGTGTGTTGGGGAACATTGTATAAACTGCAGTGAAAAAAATGACAGCTAAAAGCTGATAGAGGTGATGGAATTTGAATAAGATCTACCTGGGTCAGAAGACCAGTGAGGAAATGGATCTCTTTATACAAACAAACCAGAAAAAGCAGACGTTTCTGTTTAGAGAACGAGCTGCTTTTAATTTTGCCTGATTCATCTATGCCCTGATTCATATATCCAGACTGATGATGTCATGCCCACCACTGCAGAAGGAACACAGAGCAAGAGGCAGACCTCTGCCGTCTTTGCAGAAATCCGGAGCAAGCCTGTTGACTTCTGGGAGTTACTCTGGGTTTACAATGAAATAAATGAGAGCAGAATCTAGCTCATGAAACCATAAACTCAGCTGTTATCGGGCAGAGTCTTAGAATTCACTATTAATATCTGCGCTGAGAGCTATTCTGATTACAATTGCAAAATAATATTTTATATCCACTTTTACTATCTTATTCAAATACAGGAAATGAGTCAATCTTCAGAGAACAGAAAGACCAGTCAAAAGAATTGGAGAGTCATATAATTCATCATCCAACTTTGAAGTGAAGGAAAAGAAAACTGATTCCTGCAAATAGTCTGCAAGTAGGACTGTTAACTCATTGCTAAAGGTCATACCCATAGACTCTCTCGGTACGGTGGTTTCAGTTCTTCTCTTTAAAGCACACACAGTCATGTGGACACCCCACTTCACTAAACGCAGAATGAGTGCAAACAGTGCTGAACAAAAAATAGCCACCAAAATCTTCCTACAATAATTCACCATGAAATAATTTGGGATTCTCTGGATGAAGAAAAGTGAGGATGGTACCCGCAGTTCACATCACTTACGCATATCCATCCAATGCTAATTATAGCTCT
The DNA here is from genome assembly GCA_013398155.1 of Pedionomus torquatus. Taxonomy (NCBI): domain Eukaryota; kingdom Metazoa; phylum Chordata; class Aves; order Charadriiformes; family Pedionomidae; genus Pedionomus; species Pedionomus torquatus. The sequence goes on from VZRU01008634.1 coordinate 149,187, forward strand.
CTTCAACATGGGACTTTTGAGTACCAGTATGTTTTGTATAGTTTCCACCTAAAGATGTGTTTTCTGTAAAATACAGCTAGACCCACCTCACTTGCTTTTCACTGTAAACAAAGTGTTAAAGATAGAAATCAAACCACTTGGCCTTCCCTGGTGCGAAGGCTCAAGCCAGCTCTGCTCTTGGAGGTCAGACTCTCTTTTCCTTTAACAGAGTATTAGAGACATGGCTCAAAAAAAGAGGCAGCAGCTAGTTCTACTTTTGTGCCTTATTTCTCATTGAAAGCCCATGCCTTCTAATGCTTTTAAGAAATCCAGTTGCTCATATTTACATTGTGTGCTAGCTTTCACTGATGTGGGAGTGAAGCTACAGCTTTGAGGGCAGGTTGTACAAGTCTATTCAGGACGTTGGGTATGAACATGGGTGCTGGATTGCTATGTGCTGGTAGTGCCATCCAAGCCAGAGTTTAAACTGGCATACTTTTATAGGGCAGACGCAGCATTAAAAGAAGGGATACAAGAGGCAGGGAATGACAAAGAAAGTCAACAGAATCATCAGGAAATAACCGGTCCTAGCCAGGGAGCCAGGAACTGTGAGAATGGGCTCTCGCTCTGGGTCTGCATCTAGAAATTGCCATGGCAAGGAGAAAAACAGGTTACCTTAGCTGATCACTTGCCATTTTACTTACCTCCAATTACTGCCCTGGAGATTGCCTGAGAAATCAACTGTCATGTCTGTCCTCTATAATAGGAGTGCTCTTGCTCAGTGGAGTTAGAAGAGCCTTGCTGTGGTCTCCTCCCTGGCCAGGCTCAGGAGGGCTGGTCTGCAAGGTGGACCGTGCAGCAGTTCCTGGGGGTCGGGAGGAAGGGCAGAAACAAAGCTGTGACCTGCCTCTCAGAAAGAGGGGATAAGTCTTAAAGGGTGGTCTCTATGAAAGACCATTCTACATTAAAGGTTTTCCATAATGGAGAGGAACATTATTTCTAACATAACGTTCTGTATTTTTTTCAGGCACTGTTGCAGGGTACTCTAACAGAAGATACTTCAGAAGTCCATTGAAGGAAAAAAATTGTGAATTACAGACTTGGCTGATTCCTCCTAAGCAACAATGGGGCAGTTCCACTTGTATGGCAGTCCAGGTCACTTCTGTGTTTCCCTCAAAGGTTTTACATTTCACAGAAGGAGAAGGACTTAAAAGTGACTGACAAATCAAGTGGGCAGAAATGATCACCAATGTGCATTGAGCACCCCCAGTAGGTAAACTATAAAAGCATTTAATATGTTAATTGTTTTCAAATTACATCAAACTCCAGTTATTGAAGTCTGTTTTTTCCCAATGAACCCAGGTTACCAAGGTGGTGTTAACTACAGAGCTCTGCTAGTGCCTGAAATCATTGTATAACAGATGAGACATATGTCTCCCTTCCTCATTTTTATTTTTTTTTTTTTTNTGGGTAGTTTTAACCTCATGGACAACAAGAACACACTGTGCTTTTCCACTCCATGGACAGAGAGAAGCCAGTACAGGTTTGAGGGAGCTGCAGTCCTCCAGCAGAATTAGGATTATGATTCACCAGGAGGAGGGAAAAGGGAGACAGGGTATACCATGCTAGTAGGCACACACATCCAGCCCTCTGGTACCACAGAACACACTATGGTCGTGGAAAATCTGTGCCTTACCCTTTCAAAGGAGTCATGAATGAGTCAAAAGGACTCAGGGAGATAAAACACCTCAAAGGAAGGCCACCTGAAGAGCAACACGAAGGGAATGCAGCCACTCCAGCCAGTAAGTCAGCCCCATCAGGTGCCCAGCTGAAGTGCCTCTATGCACATAGCATGGGGAAGACACAAGAGGAGTTAGAGATGCACGTACGCCTCCAGGGCTACAATCTTACTGGTATCACAGAGACATGGTGGGATGGTTCTTACGACTGGAATGTTGGAATGGAGGGATACAGACTCTTCAGGAAGGACAGGCTGGGCAGATGGGGAGAGGGTGTTGCCCTCTATGTCAATGACCAGCTGGAGTGCATGGAGCTCCACCTGAGGATGGATGAAGATCCAATGGAGAGCTTATGGGTGAGGATTAAAGGGAGCACAGGGCAGGTGATGTTACCAAGGGGTCTGTTACAGACCACCTGACCAGAGTGACAGGGAGGATGAGGCCCTCTATTGGCAGATAGGAGCAGCATCGCATTCACAGACCATGGTCCTCATGGGAGACTTCAACCACCCCGGTATCTGTTGGAGGGACAACATAGCATGGTACAAGAAATCCAGGAAGTTTTTGGAATGTGTCAATGACAACTTCTTCAAATGATAGAGGAACCAACAAGGAAAGGAGCCGTGCTTGACTTCATCTTTATGAAAAAGGAGAGGCTGGTGGGGAATGTCAAACTCAAGGGTAGCCTTGACTGCAGCAATGATCTTTATGGTCTGTTCCAACTCTAACTATTCTATGATTCTATACTGCCAAAGAGCTGAGATTCAAATGTCTTTGTCTGGAGGCTGGATGGGAGGTGGGGACTCCCACCATGCAACTTGGTCCTCGGAAGCCTAAGGGTTTGTCTACATGGAGGCACTCAGGAAAGTTAACTGAACGCATTAAGTGATGTTAAACCCCTCTCTGCTCTCATCTGTTTCAGTTATAAAGTACTATCTATTCTTTTTCCATTTAAATTAGATTGTCCAATAAAAGATATTGCTTCTTCTAAAAACCTTCCCTGCCTTATTCACTTCAGCTCTAATACTTCATTGTTTGTTAATGAATCAGCTCTTGTGTACCTTTATCAAGGCCATAGTGCAAAAATTCACTTTATAACTATATAATAATACATCATTACTCTAATAGATAAGTATTTTGAACTGTATATCTGCTTGGCTAAATTAGTCCTTAGTTTGTGAGAGTTTAACAAAACACAGATTAACTATAGCATAATGCTGAGCCCACAAACTCTCTGTGTTGCAGGTGAATTAAGAGAAATACCCCCACAAACGTGACACGATGGTGTTGCAGTGTCAATGCTACTTGGTCCTGCAGAAGGGTGTTGTGTTCACCCAGCGGTTCATCCCTCCCTCTGAGTGATCCTCAGTGCAGCATGCGTTCACACATGCAGCTGGAGGGGTTCAGCTCGTTTACAGCAAACATGAGGTGTCGAGCCTGTGTTCACAGGACAGCCCAGCTCCCTGAAGTTCCTGCCTTTCATCTGTTTAGGGCATGGCGCTAATGTCAAAGACTTTTGTTTGTTTCTTACTGGGGTGAGTAGGAAAGTGAAGGAAATGGATCTCTGGATAAATAAAATTTTTGAGTCTTTGTTTAAACATGTCCCATATAGATCTATCTAACCTTTGAACATGAAAGGTGTCTTTTCCCATTTTAATTAACAGTTCACAAGGGGATAAGCTAAATAGCCATTTAGAACTATGGAAATGTAATTGCTCCACCATCTGGTCAGCTGTAATATTTTATTATGAATATCCGAAGAAACAATGTTGGTTTTTTACTGCCACTTTAAACCACCATGATGCTTTCAGAGCACAATTGTGTAGATCTGGATTCTGCCCCAAGGTCATCCTTGAACCTAAAGACCAGCTTCCTCAGCATCATGGCCCATGACCAGCTAAGGTATAATTTTTATTTCCTTTCACTTATTTTGAAATTAATGCTTACAGATGCTTTGGTTTCTTTTTGACCTTTGTTAAGCCAGGAGGAACACTGAATGAGTTATATTGTGGTTTAATTTTTTTTTCTTCTGCAATTCTGATTACCGTGTGTTACACAGAGTTGAGGCAAAGGAGATATCATTCCAAGACCAATGTGATATTCTTTGTATTTACACTGCTACTTCAAGGGGAAGAAAAAAAATGTCATTACCATAACAATGTGCAGTTCATGTATCACAACTGTAATAGAACTCTAGTAAGTTGCTGGCTACTGAGTCTTGGAAATTTAAATGTAATAACACAGTTGTGCTGCAAATGTCTGGTGGCAGAGGCCATTTCTTAGGTGCTATTGTAGAAAGGATCTAACTGCATTGGAAATGTATTTATTCTTTCTGAAAGAAAGGACAATGGTGCAAAAAAAAAAAAAAAAGAAAAACAGGAAAATGATCAGCAGAAGCTGATTTTTTTCTTTTAAGTTGATGACTGAAAAACATCTAGACCTTATTAAGAGTGCAAACTCTCAAATACAGCTTTGGCAGATTTAAAACTTTGATGAGGTTTTATATAAATAGTGAAGAGATGCCGTATACTTAAATCGATATGGACAAAATTGTGTGAAAGTCAGCAGGAGTTCTACCACTGTCTTGAAAGTGATACAGAGTTCATTCCTTACTGGAAAGACCTTAAGAAGATTCAATATCTCAAATATCTCATTATAGGGAAATGTAATGAGGGGTGAAGAATGGGTGGCTCATGCCTATAAATGGCAATTAGGGATGAATCAATCAAAAAAAAGCAGATTAACTAAAACAATAGTGACCGCTACATTGCGGTAGTTTCTACTTACACAAAAAAAAAAACCCAAAACACATTTTCATGACACTGCTTCCTCCTACAGTGTTCCAGCTGCACTACTGGGGGCTTTCAAGCCACGTGGCTGCCAACTGGGCAGTCCTCAGGCTGAGCAAAACAGACCCTAGTGGGCTCCAGCTGGAGCTTCAGCCTTGGAGAAGCACAACATTGAACCTCACTGTCCTTTCCTCAACCACCAATTTTCACAGCATTTGTGAGAAACCCTTACAAATGAGGTCAAAACTAGCCAAGGGGCTGAGAAGGTGTGAGATAGAAACACGAGGGATGGGGTAGAGAATGAACCAATGGAAAACTTAGAAAGCACTGAATTAAAGCATTTACATTATCTTATTCCTATCTCATCCATAGCAGCAATCAAGGAAGTGAAATACTGCCAACAATCAGTTCCTTGTAGGCTGAGGTATAACAGTCAGACTCTGATAAAACGTGGATAACTATGCATAACCTAGAACACCAGACACAATACCAGGACCAACAGAGAACTCAAATTTGTGAACAAACAACTAGTGAAACATCTGTGAAGTACACATCACCAAATAATTTCTTCACTTTGGAAGACAAGATAATGCAAAGTATAATGATTTGTCTAGAAATTTATTCCCTTTACTGGCAAATCCTTACCTCTTAGGTAGTGCAAAGTAACTCAAAAAAATGTCCAACCTGGGGCTGGAAATGTGAATTTACTTGCAGATTTTAGTTCAATGTTTGCTCACAAACATGGAGGGGATTTTGCCTACAATTTGCACAGAGAATACAGGGCTCATTCTCTTGCACATACATGGAAAGAATGAACAGCTTCAGCACACTTCATTTCTTGTCAGCACTAACAGAAATACAAGATTTTGTAAAGAGGTTATGGAACTCCACCCTGAACCTCTCACAAAATATTACCTTAAGCAAACAATGGGACACGATGCAGAACAACAAGCCCATGATTATCTGGGTTCCTAGTGGTTATGTCTCTGTTAGCATTTGGGTGTGGAGGAGCCCGAGGTTTTGAAGCAAATCCCCCGTCATCTTCAAGTACCACCATACATGGAGTTTCAGATGTTGTTTCATGTTACATGTTGTTTCAGATCACAGGATGGTTTTGGTGAGCACTGAGTTCCCTCGCTTATTACATCTAGGCTACTACAGCTCATCAGAGCCTCTCATTGCTGCTGGGCTTTGGACTTGACTCCCCCAGTTGCAGACTTTTTTTCAGTACCCCTTTCCTTTCTTGAGCAACATGGTCCTATGCACAGCTGGGATCAGTTCCAAGGCTGTGCACTAGAGGGCAATTACACTCGTACACGAGCACTGATTCATTACAATAATATTCTTGCAGCAGTGCAGAATATGCCGATGCAGATATCCTCAATTACCTGCAGGATCCTGATGACTACAAATCATTCACTGCAGGCTAGCAAATGGCACTTTTTAGCTGTCTCTATTGTAAAAGATAGCTTTGCATTTTGAAAATTACTTGAATATCTTATTTTTATCCACCTAGGAGACGAGTCTCCTTGAATAATCCTGTTTTCCACTGATATCCATTTAGATATTATTTCTTTATCCATCTTTCTAACATCAATTTAAGAATGCAACAAAAGTGATTATATGTCTCTACAGCCAGATATTGGAAAACAATTCAGACTTCAAATTGCTGTTTTGTTGCATTAGGTTTTATTCAAAGTTGTATGTCTTTTGGAGAGAAATATTCCAAATTTTGTACTGTGTTAAAATGTATCTTCTGTAAGAGTCTGACTTAAAATTATTACGCTCAATGCGTTTTGTTATTTGGTTCAGTAAAAACAGAGAAAAGACCAAAATTTGTGTGTTTGTCAAGATATCAACTAATTGTTATTTGTACTAAAAGAAGTTTTGGGGTTTTTTATAAGACAATGACTATCTACTACAGAGAATGAGTCTGTGTGCCAACTGGTTTCTGGTGACATTGTGACTCACTCCTACCTAGTATTTGTTAGCCACAGCAGCTTGCATGTAGGTGTGGTGGGACTACCTTTAATGTCTGTCACCAGGGGAAACTTAGGTTACAAGAGAAGCAAAAGGGTCTGACATAAAACTTTGCAAGACAACAACAAAAAGAAAATGGCTGAGAACAATTCTTCATGTGAATTACCTTGAAGGTAAATGACAGCTGCTGTGGTTGAAGGAGGAGAAAAATGTTAATGACAGAAAAAGAACAGTAACGCAGTATTCCAAGATCTGGCCAAGCAGAAGTCATCTGAGTTTTTAGTGAGGTAGTGAGGACTGAAGGTAGATTAGAAGGATCTTGGATGAAACAAGAGGGAAATATTTTTTTTTCCTGTTATTATTCAAATAAAATACAATAGCATCTAAAACAACTAGGAACTGCTCCAGAATCACTGGACCCATAATTGTCTCCAAAAAGAAGGCAAGCTTACAACTGTGGGTCACCACATACACACACTCTACAGGGATCAGATCTAGAATAAAAAAAAACAACATCTCCTGACCAAAGTCCCCATATGTCATACTTGTTTTCACCTGAAGATGTGAGCTAGATTGTCCCTTATTCAAGGCCCAGCATATTTGCTGATCTTCTCCCACCAGAAGCAGACCAAGCTTGGAGATGCACACTGGAGTCCTGGGGACCACAGCATCACCCCAGGGACTTGAGCTGATCCTTTCTATGGTGCAATACTTACTTGGTGCTGCTAAAGAAAGTCTCGGGACTGTGCTCTTCTCTAGTTTCCAGCTTCCCCACAGCCCAGAGTTCACCTCTGCAAGTCCAGCAATACCCCTCCTAGGAGACAACTCATCTGGTCAGAGCAGGTGTCAGAGGAACCCACTCCTGCTGCTGGCTGTTCAAGGAAGAGTGTGCAACTAGCTGCCTCTTGTCCCTGGAGAAGCAGCACCTGTGTCTGCTGATGATATTCTGTCAGCTGGAAGTCATCCATTTTACCCCTTTTTACTCAAAAAAAATAATCCCCAACACATGAAAAGGCAAAGGCTGTATCAATTTCCCACCCTGCTATTGTTGCACTTCAACCTCTTCTCAGTTTCAGGGGTGGTTTCCTTGCAAGCACTCCTTGCACTATTTAAGACTATTGGTTTATCTTTCCTCCAGAAGGCTTATTCAATTAAGTTCTAGGGCATTTCTTCTGGATACAATGACTCAAAACTTTGAAAACCAAGACAGGCTTCTTATTTGCAAGTGTGATTGTTCATTCCTCTTTAGGATTCTTGTTATTGCACATTTAGAAACATGAACCACTTTTCTGCTCTCTCTTGATAACAGAGATCTCTCAGCTGTTTATAAGGAATTAAATCCTTAGGTCAGACCAAGTTAGATTTTACTTCATCTGGACTGTTTGGGTCGGGCTGCAAGGGTCATAACTGTTTATTTATGTGTATGTTATTTACAAGAGGCTCGATGGAAAGAAAAGTGAGGGGTCTTGGACAAGGAAGAGAAGACAGGACAGGAAAGGAAGAAGATGTGAGAGGGGCAGAAAGGTAAAAAAAAAAAACACCCAACCCTAAAAATTCAATGAGATAATGAATCAACTATTGATGGATGGATGGGGCCTCATGTGCTCCAGAAGCTGACAAATACCATTGCCAGCTGTAGGTTGGCGAGCTCTCCTTGCAGATCATCCCATGGATGGAAATGGAGTGGGACAATTCAAAAGAGGAAAAATCCTCCCCAGTTTGTCATACTGTCAGTAGGGATGGGGAATGGAGGGAAGCAGAGCAGGAGCAGAAAGGACTCTGCTGCACTCCAAGTAGCTCTGATTTGCTAAGAATGCACCATCCATAAAAATAGCCCCAAACAACCTGTGATGAAGGGTAGTATTTTAAGTCATTCCTAAAGATTGTTAGAGTAATGTTACTTATGGACAGAAAATTAAAACATTAGCTGCCTAAAAATGCAATTCAGATCAGAATATGGCTATTTTATGGAACGGATAAACATATAAAGCAGAAAGGAAAGATTCAAATGAAGGATAGATACACTGTGTAAATACTACCATTTAGTTCCACTAACATGCTAATCTATCTTCTATTTCTAACTTAAAACCCGTGTTTCTTCTTGAGCTCAGGGGGGTTTTAATCAGTTATCATGATTTTTAAATACCAGAGAAAGAAAAATTAAAAAGAAATATTTGAACCCTGCAAATGCCCACATCAATTTAAAGATTATACTATGATAACAAATATATTCTTTAAAAAAAAATAAAAAAGAAAAGAAAATATTAGAATGATGTGCAAGGGGAAAATATTTCTATATTTTTAATGGAAACTATTATATGTAAAAATTTGGCCACATAACTTTTCCATTAATTGAAACAGAAGGCCTTCTGAGTTTTGTTTTCATATTCATTAAGGTCAGCATCTAACCTAGTATGTATATATACTGCAAACTATAATGTACATTATATACAATACAATGCTGTTATATAAAGTTGTACAATATATGAACATACACAATTTTACACTAGGTAGAATATATGACATTGGCACCCATGTTTTCTACTGCTTTTTCTATTCAACATTTTTTTTTCCTCATTGATATCAAAACCTATGTTTATCAATGACAACATGTGTGCTGATATTTTAGTAAAAGACTTATAGCAATAATTCTCTAATTGGTATTACTAAGACATTTCCTAAGCATAAGGAAAAACTTAAATTATTTTTTTTTACAGATCCTTTTGTATGCTCAGTAAAACCAGCTATGATCAAGAAGCACATCTTGAACACCTCACATTTAATATATATTAAATAGAAAGCAAACGTTTTCATTATGTCAAAATAATGTAAAGATAAGGGTCCAGATTTGCCCCAAAATGTTTTTGCAAAGCAAGCGGGAACTAGTCAACAAAATGTTCCCCACTGCCATCAATAAAGAGAGAAGATGGAACAAAGAGGAGAAGATGTAAAATAACATGTTTTTGGCCCCAAAACTAAATGATCATTTTACATTAAGTTTCAGCTAGAGTAGGAAAGTAGAAGCTGGAAACAAAAGAATCTTGGCTAATGGGAAACATCTATAAATGGTTAGAATAGAATTTTATATCTTAGATAGAAGAAGAATTAAAAAAACTCAGTGTGCTCAAGGAAGATACACTCGATAACCTTCCTCCCAGACTACTGAAGGGACTGACACATGAAACTGTAAGCTATATAGAAAGGAGTAGAAGTAAAAATCTACCAAACCAGGTTGGTATTGTTTGACTGAAAAAGACCAAATGTAACACCTGTATTTAAAACAGCAAAAAAATATCCTGGGTTCGTACAAACCAGTGGTAGCCTGACCCAAGTAGCATGTAAATTTTTCTGATGCACTTTAAGAGAAGAAAATATCACCTTCAAGAAGTATAAATGATATACACTCTTTTCTTTTTGCTATGTAACATCCCCTTGGGTTGTGTACATTTGTAAGTAAAAGAAGTGCATGTTTGTTGAAGTAAAAGGGCAGCTCAGGTCCAGAAGAAGGACTTCTGGAGTAAAGATCCTCTTTAGATCCTTCTGGGGATACTCCTTCCCCATTCTTTATTCCAGTTTTTTTCCCATGCTTTGAGTCCTCCTTGCCATATCGATGTCTTCTATCCAGGACCTTATTTTGGTGCCTTCTCCTCTCAGATAAATCTACTAGGATAAATAGAGGAATAGTCCATGAACTGAAAGATAAATAAAGAACTGGATGATGGAAAAATGAAACTGGGTTATTCAAAGAGACCTGGGGCTGGTTGCAGGTTATTGACAGAATGCCCCTAGAATTAGCCTTTGAAATTATTAAACCTAGTCTTTCCTTTAAAGATGTGACAAGTCTCAGTTGTGTCCTGCAGAGCTAATGAAGACATTTTTTGGTGCAAGCAGCACACCAAACCGGTGTGGACCACTGTCTCCCTGGTCCCTTCACCAGACATGAAACCAGTGAGGAAGGTCTGGCTCCAGCATGGAAGCAGATTTAGCACCATGTTAACCCCTGACACTCAGATACATGGAGTGTGAGAGCAGCAGCATGGCTGGAGCCACCTCTGTTGGCACCTGATTGCTCCTTTGCTTTCTCAGGGACTTGTGAGGAGACATAAAGTCCCATTTCCCTCCAATTCTTACATTTGCAAGATCTCTCTTGTTTTTTTGTTTTGACATACCATCACATATTGTCTTGTTCTCTTGAGAAATTGTAGCAACCCAGCACGCCTTGTGGCTGTCTTCTCCAGTCTCCCCATCTCCTGAGCAGGCACCTGCCTCTATCTTTACAGTTCTCTTACAGAGACAGATTTTTAAAGAAAATAACACACCTCAAGGGCATACCAGCCTGCTCAAGTTATTTCACAGGGCACTTACAGACAAGTGGAGGCTTTGCCACCCCAATACTCGTAGAAATAAGGTCTACTTTCCTATGACGTATCTTCTTTCTTTGATTTCCTTCGTGAATGCCTGAAGGTATTTAATAGGGTGGAGAGAGCTAGAAGCAGAACCAGGGGGCATGCCCTTCTATGGGGAAGGGGGGGGNCTCTTCTAATACTTAACCATCATTTGGGTGAGGAGCAGAAGGGCAAGTATAGCAAAACCAGGCCTGATATAAAAGGAGGGGCAATAGTTTGCCAGAGCAAGCATGGCAGCTTCCTGTACAACCATGATTATGGCCCCAGCCCTGTTCTAACCTCCTCTGGATTATCTATTATCCTCTATCTCCACTTTCTAGCCTTGTCATGACTGACCTGAACTTGTCTTCAACAAAGTCCCTAATCTCTTAATCTCCCCATTTTCCACCCCTTTTATCTTATTCCTAAAGTTTCTGATAAGCTTTACTGTTATCAACCAGTTCTATCTAATCTCTCCAACATTTTATCTAATTTAACCTAAATGGTACCCAGCAAACAAGCTAAGCTCACCACCTAATTCACCTCTGTCCCTCCTTGTAACACAAATATCCTCAACTCTAAGATGAATGTGATGAGGGTTAGCAGCACTTTTATGTTGAGAGATGAGCTCACTGCTGGTCTGGGAACTTTAATTACAAAAAGTATGAGCTCAACTAGATTTAAGGCATATTTGGTGGGGATGGCGGGTTTTAGAGGGCTGCACAAAGGAAATTATAATCATCAGCATCTGAGTGAAATGCAGACTTCTCACACAGCAACAGGGAAAGAGTTTTGTACATGTACAAAACAAGTAGCATTTGTGGTTAAGGGTCTCTATGCAACTATCTCTAGCTGACTACTGAATTCAGATGTGAAGATAGTGCTAGGAACACGGTGGTCAAGTGGGAGAGCAGAATTTAGTGGAAAAGTGGCAGAACAGAAGTAGAAGTTATCAGCCTAAAATCTTTTGTGCTGCTAATTTACGTTAACTTATGCAGATGATGCCAGTGTGTGATGACCACTGCAGGTAAAGCACCACTTGGCTTTGCTGCTAGCTTGTATTCCACCCTCAGTTTAAGATATGCATGGCCCATCCCTGACTCCCAGCAGTCCCTCCCCTGTCCTACACACTGGGGGCTCCGTAATGAACACCAGCGGCTGTGCCAGATTTGCTCCTGGTAGGAGGATCCCCATTTTTCTGTTTGCAATGACTGAAAGCTCCTTTACACAACCAAATTCAAAGAGCTTCAAGCAAGGGCAAGGGTTTGCCTGAGCATTTTTTCAGATAGCAGTTTTAGTTATGCATTTAAGTAATTAATAATTCTATGCAATATCTTATATAAAGCTGGCTGCAAGATTTACTCAGGAGCCAGCAAGGGCATGAAAGGGGGCAGGAGAGCATATAGAGGCAGTATTGGCTAAGGGGTAGTATGTAAAGGACCAGCTGTATGACTCCAGCGTGCTGTTGTTAGACAAACACAAAGAAATGACCATGGTTTTGTGCCCACTACTGTTTTCAGATTGCTAAAACACCTCCTGGCTATCCTCAGATACCTCACCATTTAAAACCAGCAGCTTCCTTCCTCCATCCCCTTCTGTAAAATGTAAAAATTATTCTGAAGAGTAGAAATCACAGACACATTTTTCAGCAACAACAGCAAAAATTCCCTTCCCCCCTTTTCTATAAAGAAAATACCAGAACTTCAAACACACAATTGGGAGCTTATAATAGGAGGTTATTAGCTGAAAGCTAAATTTGGGATATTTCAGAGAAGAAGTTGTTGTTATGTCTGTTGCTTGATTTCTGGCACATGTACAGTTGCAGTTCAAGTTTCCCGTGAGCTGCAAGAGAAGTCTGCACAAAATGTGGTGATAAATTTTGCAGTGGATACTAATATGCAGAGAGGGCTGGTTTAAAAACAGCAAGCCATCGCTTCTAATCAACACTTGACACGTGTCCAGTTTTCTGAAATTTAAGTTGAAGGCAAGATCAGTTATTCATTGCGTAATCCGGTCATATTTATTTGCATCTGTGTATTTGAAAATCCAAGTTTACATTTTTAAAGCTAAATAAAGTTGGCTTGTGACACTCATATTGTATCTATTACATATTTCACTTCAAAAACTCATCTCTCCTAAAGCCTCTTCAGTGTGCTTGAAGTAGCACAGCAAAAGAAAAGGAATTTTCAATTTAACTAGAGCGCTGACATTCTGTTACACAATTCGATCTTGTCTATTTACCTGCTCTTAAAAAACACAAGGCACTAAACAATAAAAAATAAAAAAAAAAGCAAAAAAAAAAGCACTGAATACATCCAGCCAGCAATGCCATAGGTGTCTGAATGCATCTGTAGCTTCCCTCTCACTCATCAGTGTAATTGTTGTCATGTTATTCCATTTTTTGATTAGGCTGGTCCGCAAAGCTCCCAGCTTTTTCTGGCCAAACGTTCTTCTGCTGGTTGTCATGGTGACTGCATTGTTAGCAGGGAGAAAGGCTCTGTTGTCTGGCATTGTTCTGTTGTGCTTTAGGTAATGCACGAGGCATCACAAGTGAAGTGGATGGACCTTTTTTGCTCGGCATCATTGCCGAGTATTGAAAATCTCACATAAAAAAGGAGCAAATAGGCCCTGACCAAAGAAATAACCAAGTTCTTTTTTTTTTTTTTTTTTTTTTTTTTAAAAAAAAAGAAAACGCACATTATTATAAAGAGGTAGAACAGCACTGGCGATTAACTGAATAATCTAAGGAAATGCTATAGAAATTATATTTATTACAAGAACAATCACTCTGATTTGAATGTTACTATACAATACTAACCATTTGGCAATTTAGCTTGAATATAGTTTTTAACTATTCACTGATTTCACTCCAGCTTGCAATGTCATTTAACCCTGGATTCTATTTAGCTTGAAACACTACACTTCAGGAGGTGAATGCAATAATTTGGTTTTTAAAATTTAATCTATGAATATCTGCCTCTTTAAGTAGCTACCATGGTTAATTACTTTTTATATCACTGTCAGAGTACATAATCATGATTTTTCTTTTTTCCCCCAAGAAATGAGGTTTTGCTCCAATATTAATTAAACTATCTGAAGAAATTTCAAAGCATATGACACCATTCACAGGTTTAACTTTGACATTCAGACATTTTCTCTAAGAGACATCTCATGAAAATTAAGGGAGAGGCCCTGAGAAAGTTGTTTGAAGAGTCTTAGCTTACTTATATGGATTGCCAGACAAGATATTAGCTTTAAATTGTGATTAATTAACAGTTTTTCAATAGATATTTACACTTTGAAGATTGAAGGTAAACCTAACATAAATCCCAACTGCTTGAAAACAACCAATAAAATATGGTTTGAGAGATTCTGATTTTCAGCTTGTGTTCAAATTTATCTGCTAATCCCATTTAGGGAAACCAGCAGGGTACCAGCATTTCTCCTGTCATTCCAGGAGGAAAAACACCTTTCAGCAGAACCTGTCACTGGATGTCACCAAAGTTCCATGGATTTGCAGGCAAAACTGCACCAATTTATCAATAAAACTGGAAAGTCTTAAAGAAAGTAAGCAAAAATGAGTATTGCAGACAACCCAGTTCACCTGTGAAGTTGTCAGGGCCAGAAACCCGCACTCAAACAGCTACAATGTGCTCACCATCTTCAGTGGAGCCACAGTGGTTCATGTGCCATGGCTTTCAACTGCCCGATATCCCACGTACATGGATGGATGCGAGCTTTCCATTGCTGACACAGGCGCTGACTGCTTTGAAAAACCGCACAGAGCAGCTTAAATTGGGCTGCAGTACCTGTTAATGTGAATTTCCCCCCACTGACATCTCTAAAATGAGAATGTCATTTTCCCTTTTCCCCCTTATTTAGCCAGAATTGTTTGTCTGGACTGTTTATTGAGCCCAGGAGAGATGGATGGGATCATCCGGCACCCTGTGTGCCTTCAGCACTGGGGACTGCTAGTAGGATGCACTTAGCACGAGAAAGAAGTTTTTGCCTCTCAGGTGCTCAGCACCTCTACGTGTCAGATTGGGAATCTAAGAACAAAAAGTAGGAGATGCTGATTCCCTTGCAGAAGAACCAATACAAGCGTGTCATCTGAGGAGTATCTTGTTGACTGATGCCAAAATAATTTATGTGCACATGAAAAAAATAAAAATTTGCCACAGATATGAAACTTTTAAATAACTATTATACCTAACAGAAATGATTGGTCCTTTGGGGAAAAAAAAAAAAATCCTATCATGGAGAATGTATGTGCTTTTAAAACTTAAGAGAGGGGATTTCAAAGTAATGAAATTACTTGGGCAACTATGCCACAAGGACTTCCCATGGGTATTACATCCCCCAATCACTTATCATTTCTAGTTTTCTCAGAATTTCTCATTTTCTCAGAAATAACTTTTAAAAGCCAGAGAAATTGGTAGTCTTCATACAATTTGCCAAGCAAGGGACCCTGAAGTACAGTGAGTCACTGACTTGGAGTTCACCTTGGAACCCAGATGGCCCCAGACTTTGCAAGCGCTCACTGGAGAAGGGTCTGGTGGCAGCAGCAACAATCCTTCCTGTGAGATATTCCGGACACCTGCCCGGCACCTCCAGCACAGAACATGCACACTAACACCCCTGAGACTGGGTCAGTTGGGATTTCTCACGCTCACATACGTGCACCCAGATTATTTACTCACACAGCAGAGACAGGTCTGCACACAGGCTCGCAGCAGCTAATGCCAGCCTCATTGATGGCAGAGGTATAATTCCTGCTAATTCTCTTTTAATTCTGTGAAATTACTATATAGCTCCATTCATTTTACCTTCATAAATTCAGGAGAGCTTTTCCATATGGGATAGCTTCAGAAACATTAAAATAGGACAATTGCTGTTTTTTGGAGAGCTCTATTGCAAGTGTATTGCCTTCTCAGCTGGAAAGGATGATTACTGATGTCTGGAAAAGGTACTTACAGCTTAGTACACAGTAAACATGTATTCTGTTTTTCTTTTGCTCTGTTAAACAATATAATACATAGCAAAAATCTACAGAAATAGCAATCAAAACAGACACACTTTAAGAAGAATCCCAATGCTTCTTAATTTGTACTTCATTCCTCCCATCAGCATTTCCACCCGCATTCATCACTGAATATTCATTCCCGCTTCTGCCTTTGGGTTGAGCGTAGCAGCAGCCCAGGGGAGTCGCACCGGTATTTCGGTGAAGGGGGTGACAAGGCATCCCTCCCCCATTCCTGCTGCAGCACAGGAGGGTTCACAGCCCCTCTCTGGTGTGGGAGAGCCGAGCTCCCCACCAGCCCCCTTTCCCCTGCCTGATGCGCTGAGAGCTCCCCCTCCTGTTACAGACAACCTTAACCGCAGTCGACAGATTAATATTATTACCTCATTTTAATTAATTCCTCTCCTCAATTCAAAAAAGCACATCTGGTGCTTTTCAGAGCCAGACAAAGCTTCTTGCCTCCCATCCTCTCCTGAACATCAATTAATAACTTGGCAACAAAAAGAAAATAAGAGTTTGTTCTGCATACCTAACAGTCACAAGTGACAAAGAGAGAAAAGGGACTTGCTCCAGACAGGGATCAAGGAAAATGACAGAACTGCTAAATCTTCTGTGTTTCTGCACCTCAGCAGGGCTTATTAGGTCAAGCCACAGCTGTGACTGTGTGGTTTCCAAGCCAGGGATGTCTCACATCTCGTTAACTTGAAGTGCGGGAAAAGTGCCGTGTAGCTCTTCACACCCATCCAGGTAGGTGGAGAACAGTCAGCTCCCATGCAATTGCTCAAGCCCAAAAGGTGATTCCAAACCTTACTGACAACATTTTATCACTCAAACCCTTGGTTCAGCTTCTAAATGAGACCTTACTGACAACATTTTATCACTCAAACCCTCGGTTCAGCTTCTAAATGAGAATGAGTCCACTTGCAGAATTCCTAAAATCTCTCCTAATACATGCAGAAAACACAGGGTTTCCTGAGCTCGTGGGCCTACATGGCTCCATGCCTGGCAAACAGAATACAGTGACTAATGGGGCTGAAGATGATGAGGATGAAGACTGCTTCACAGTTCTGAATACAGAAGGGTGAACATAGCTCACCAGAGCAGGAAGAACTCTCTTTGACTAGGAAGATGAAAATGAAGGTCAAAGGAGAATTTTTAATAAAAAAAAAAGGAGGGCAGAGTGTTGCATACAAAAGGAGAAGAGCTTGTTGCAATCATTTACAAAAATCTTAAGATATGCAGGAATAAACTCTGTCTCTCTAGGTATGTCCTGACTGGCCCAGGGTCTCCCATAAGACCAGATCTGCTGGTTGAGGGGACAGGAAGTCCATAGGAACAGGCAAGGTTGAGCCCAAGAGGTGCCTGGCTGGCTGGCAGGATGGCTTGGCTGGCTCGGGTCATGCACTGAGGATGGACCCGCTGGTGCTCTGCAGGCAAGAGGGTTGGTGGCCAGCAGATCCTGCTCACCTCAAAGTCAGCCCTTTGGATGCCCATTCAAACAAGGCTTGAGGTTCACCATTGCCTTTTGTGTGTGAGTAGTTCCTGTTTTCTGACCTGACTTGTCCTCAAGAAAGTTACTGATGCCAGAAAAACCACAAGAAAATTTCCAGGATGATAAGCATCCATGATAAACAAGGAGTAATGTCACTGAAGCCCACTGAGTCATAAATGAATGAGTTAGGAATTTAAGAAAAAATTAGTTTTCCAAAAGGAAACTACTGCTGTATTGTTCTATTTTTGTCTATAGGACCTCAGTTCTTCAGTTCTCATTGGAGAGACAGGCGTTGAAGCCTGTCCAAACTAAGTTTCCTCTTTTAAACTTGATATTATTGCAAACCGAGTAATTCAAGTTTGTGATTTACCTGGGATCTTGGCTTTATCTCAGAGTTTCTGTTTGATGGTGCCCTTGTCCCAGCTTTGCAAAGTCTACTTTCTTTCTTTCTGTCTCTACTTCATTTTATTATATTCCCTCCCTCCCTATCCCCCCACCCCCCAAATGCAAAAAAATAAAAATAGAACAAGAGTGAGTGTGGATCACTCTCATGTGGTTTCAGGTAAAATTCCACACTGAATGCCCAAATAACTTGTAGCTGCTCTTGATAGTGTCAGGTACATGAACAGCTGCATATTTAAAAAATCAAAATAGACACAAGAATGAGATGAAAAATGTATTTATGCACAATTTATTCAGAACGCAAACATATATTTTATATCAGATGGGAAAACATCTTCTCAGAAGATGGAATTTTACAAGACATGAGATGAATTTCATTACAACTAAACCAGATCAAAAAAAAAAAAAAAAAAAAAAAAAAGAGAAGAAAA